>VZTU01011857.1:593722-689402 GCA_013400835.1 Zapornia atra | reverse complement strand
GTGGCCTACCAATACTTGAAGGTGTCTACAGGAAAGTGGGAAAGGGATTGTTCATCAGCGAGTGCAGTGATAGGACAAGGGGTAATGGCTTCAAGTTTGAAGAGAGCAGGGTTAGGTGAGACATTAGGAAGAAATTCTTTACTATGGGGGTGGTGAGGCCCTGGAAAAGGTTGCCCAAAGAGGTTGTGGAAGCCCCCTCCCTGGCATTGTTCAAGGCCAGGCTGGATGGGGCTTTGGGCAACCTGGTCTAGTGAGAGTGTACCTGCCCATGGCGGGTGGGATAGAACTAGATGATCTTTGAGGTCCCTTCCAACCAAAAGCATTTTATGATTCTATCCACATACAAAAATACCACCACTGTTTGAAAGCAGTGGTGGATGACCCAAGTTCATAAATGTAGTCATTGAAATGATATAAACTTAGTAATGTTGAAATGGGGACAAAAAATCCAGTAAGCAGGTCAGGGTATAACCTTCTAATTAAAAAAGAAAAAAGAAAAAATGTTTTTCACAAAGAACTTCAATCTTATTCAGTTTGTCTTCTTCCTTTGCTTCTCAGGGGAGATGAGGAGTGAAGAAGCAAAATGCTTTATTTTGATTTGTACAGACAACTACTATTCTGAAATTTGACATTGGTACTTCCTGAAGGTAAAGATTCTGCCTCAGTTTTCATGAGAAATAGAGCTGTCTTAGCTGTATCACTCAGTCCAAATTACTGATGAAAAGATTTCCCCTGGTTCTATTTTTTTCTAGTTAGTATGAAATCACACAGCTTGCTTTAAAGAGGAAACCTGTTAGCCTTTCCCACAGTCTATGCTGTATTCCCCATTGGTGCCATTGTCCCCAACTGTCCTGTTAGATACTGGCTGACCTGATGCTTGCAGGCTGTACGTAGGTATAGAAACAGGAAACTGTTTCAAGTGATAATTTGGACCCAAGTATGTGCTGTTCTGTACAGATGAAGTTCCTGACACAACCTGACAGCATTGTAGCTGGCTTTATGAATGGTGTAGAGGTGCTACTGCCACACGAGGGGGGCTGGGGGCTTCAGGGTATACATGAAAGCGAGTAGGGTAGATCTGCATTGTTTACCGCTTTTAGCCGGAGATGGTAACTCGCTTGTTTGAATGAAAGTCACGTTAAATCCTCTCAGTAAATAAACACAGGGATTGTTCCAAGGCCTATGTACAGTTCCAGTATCTCATAGATCTTACTTTGCCTGTTTCTGTGCCGTATGCATCTGTGTGACACTGCTTAGCTACATGACACAGACATTTTTGTTAGCGGAAGGTTGCAAACAAGCTGCATCTCAACACTAAGTAATGTTTAAGTCATTTTCAGTGAATGATTTCAGTTGGATTTGATTAAAGTGCATCTGAGGAAATGAGAATTTTTATTATATGTTTGATAGGAATTCAATAACTTTAGCTCTAAGAATTACTTGAGACGTGGTTTGAAGGCTGATTATTGTATTTCAGTGGGTTGTTTAGCTCTCACTTGGACTTCCATTTTGGTAAATATCATGTCTTTTAGACCAGGTGAAAAACAACCCATAGAATGCCTTAGTGTCAATTCTTAAGAGCACTATAATGAGAGTGGCTGCCTACATTGGGTCTTATTTCAGGGCTTGGGGTAAAAAGTCTTACTTTGGCATACTTGAAGGTCTGTTAAAAAATCTATTTGTGAAGATGCAGAGTTGGAGAGTTCCTCTACATGTTTAGTGATGATGCATTTAACAGGAAGATATGTGGGATGAAGAGGGTTAGTCTTTGTAAAAAAATGAACTCTGCTTCCTACCACTGCCTAGGCTCCTACTACTGAGGCTCCTACCACGGCCACGGAACAAAGATGTAGAAGTAACAATGTACAAGGGAGTCAAAAAGTAAAATCCAGGGACTTCAGAAAAAGTTGAGTTGGGCAAAATGTGCAGCTCTGCATTGTCTCGTGACCAAACCTCAAAAGCAGCTCAGCCATGAAAATTCCCTTTTGGCCAGATCCTTAGAAACGTTGGAACATCTGTGACACAGCAGGTAATAAGCACATCTGCAGGTTATGGCACACTTTAAAATAATCTAAAAAAAATAATACAGCAGTTTTTATTCTTCTCTGCACTCCTAATGTATGAAAGTGAATGCTAAGTTTTTTTACCTTGCATACCTGAATACTAGTGAGAAAAGAGATTAAATAGCTTTGGGAGTACCCCGAGACACTCATCTGTGCTGGATAACTGGCCTTTGGACAGGACTGGAAGTAGTGAAATATCCAAGATGTGGGCTGTAAAGCTCAGCTGACAAGAGCTGTTCTCGCTTGCTGCTCTATGGAGTGTTTGTTTAGCAACAAAACAAACATAATCCTTGGATAAACATTTGTTTCAGCATTGTTGGTAGGTGCAGTGGCATGAGAGTTCAGAAATGAAAGATCACAGAGAGTGGTGAATAGAGAGACACAGCTTGCTCTTAGATTTGGAGAAGCCCTGACCATCCATCTTCCTTCCTCTGCATAAATGGGGCAGCAAATACCTCCTGTAGAAGCAGTGACAGCTGTTAGGCAGTTTTGAAAGGGGGAATGAAATTTTGAAATCTTCAGGCATTACCTTCTTCCATTTTGATGCTTCTCTGGTTTTTAAAATATGAGAATGACAGGAACCAGACTGTTGGTGGAAGTTTGTGTGTCAGTGATGGAGGAAAATTTAAGGTGACGTTATGATCAACTTTCTTTGTTTTCTCAAACATCCTTGCCCAAGTCTTACCCAAAGTCTGCCATTTTTTCCTTTGGATATCCGTAATGAATAGCACAGCTGCACTAGGCTTGCACAATACTCCTTGTAAGTCTCAAAGACACTGACAGATAGACTGAAGGAAGGGTGCTCATGGGAGCTCAACTCCTCCAGATTCAGGGAGAAAAGTAGTAGTTTCCTCCAGCAGGCTTTTTATAATTTTATGCTTGTTTTTCACGTTTAGAATAGGAAGAATTTAATTACTGCCTGAACTGTACCATGTTTAAGGCAGGGGTTTTTTTTCTCTTTTTTCTTTCTTTTGTTTTTGTTTTGTTTTGGTTTGGTTTTTTCCTGGCTTACAGATGAGGAATACCAAAGCACAGCAAAATGAAGTTCTTTGTGTTCCTTCCATGAGTCAGTGGCACAAGTAGGAAATGGAGCTCATGCTTATTCTTAGTTCTAGGAAAATTTCATCCCAAGAATAGGCCCATATACTTTGGTCCACGAGCAATATCCTGTCCTTATATAGCTTTGAAAAATAATTATTGCACAGATTCTGAGTTAAGCTGATTGCCAAATATGATGGTAGACAGTTTTTTTTTCTCCTCAGGCATGTTGACAGGAACCTTTGGTTTCCTTTACTTCCTCTTGAAGTGATAAGGAGAGCTCCATTGTTAAGTCCTATCTAACTGTATTCTACACCTGTAGTTTTCTCAAACAGCAGCAATGGGGGTTTTTCTTTGTTTGGTGTCGTCCCCCCATGTTTACTGTCTGTCAGAGGGGGTTCTGGAAGAGAAAAGGGAAGAAATGACTCAGGGTTATACTGGATTATCAAGACTGAACTGCTAGCAGCATGTATCATTTTTAGTTGTGTTCCTGTAGAGATCTTCAGAAATTCACTTGTCTCTTCAGAAATACTTTATTTTTTTGTGATTTGTGCTGAACTTGGTGCATTCCTGCATGTTGCTTGTCAGTATTTAGTGGCAGAAGTATAATCTGTCAGAGGCTTTATGTGCAGCTATGACTTTTCTCATGGTGGCAAAATACAATCAGGAAATAACTTGGAAAGGGCTTTTTTCACAGAATGAAAGCCTGACCTCTCAGAGAGCAGAGTAGAAGAGCTCAGAACATGGGGCTCCACTTTGCTCTTCTGTACCTGAATCACAAGACTCTATTCTTTCCCTTTGAATTAATGATGTGTGTTTTGTAGGGGTGATCCCTGTGTTTTACTGCAACTCGAGCATATGGATCAGAAATCTGTTTTGAATGTAACTAATTACATGCAACGAACTCTAGACAGCTTTAGATTTTGAGGCAGGTGATTATGAGATTATGAGGGGGGTGTGGATTTTTAAAAGTTAAACATTTCACCTTATGAAGGTGTTTCAAACTTTCCTTTATCTTGGTTCATAAGCAGTTTACAATTTGCAGTTCTGCCAACTCGCAAAGTTGTCTTTTGGTACAAGCTTTTTAAAATTAGAATTGTAGAGGAATTATCTGTTATTTAGCAATAGACTGGTAGACTTTTGTGTCAGATCTATCTGGAAAACATCCTTAGCTAAACGGGTTTTATTCTGTCTCTGAAGACTTTCTGTGCCAGGGTCAGAGCTTGGAAAGTTTGTGGTGTTTATTACAGTAGGTTGTTGCTTAGCAAAGTATATCTATATGGATGCAGAAAGATTAAATGCTTACTGGATGCAACAAAGAAGAAAACCCAGCAGTAACCTAATTTTTGGAATGACATAACTGCAAAGATAGGCAGTCTAGCTTCTCTTCTATACTGTATTTTTTCTAGAAATATGTGTAGTTGTAAAATAAAAATAATTGTTATTCATGGAAGATAGTAAAACGCAAGTATGGAAGTAGAAAAGATATACACATACAGGATGTAAGCAGGTATATGAATTTTCAAATTGTTGCATGGGTTATAAGTACATATTACTAAAATGACTTTGTCTTCATTACTGTCTCTGAAATACAGTAATTATGAAGGATCGAGGCACAGATGTAATGCTTTGGTTTCGCATATTTATGTATATCCTGATTCTGCCAAGCATATTTGTTTGGAGCTTTTGGAGTATTTTATTCCCTTAATCCGCATAGGCAAGCAGTAAAGGCAGGACGCAGATGTTCCTCCCACCTCATCAATCAGACCAGTGGCAGAAAGGAAGTGACACTGCCTAATTCCCTGTCCAGTTCTGTTTGCTAGATGATATTGCCTTCCAAAAAGGAAAATTAGCTTTCATACAGTGATTGCTAAGTTGACACAGCCAAAACTTATCTGTGTTGCTGCATGCCAGTTGTGCTGCATTTTCCTGTTCAATAGATCCAGGAGGGGAGGACTTCTTCAGACCTTCCGCTCCTAGCTGATGCTTATGGCTGGGATGTTGTAGTATTTCCACTATTAAGCCCTATTGTCAAAACATATATGGGTATTTAAAAAGTCCTTCAGGTATGAAATCTTGGCAGTATTCTCTAGCCTGGCCTCTTCCATGGAGTTGAAGAGAAAATTGATTCAGAATGTGGTCATTTACTGAAAAATGAGCAAACTCACAATTTCTGCTTTCAGGCTTTAATGTGTATTTTAGAAAACTTGCTGGTAAGGTATAACTCCAAAAGACAGTTTAATTTTAAAATCAAGAAAAGCCATCTTCCTTTTGATTAATGAAAAGATGCTTTCTGGTTCAGTAGACCTTTACAAATTTATGCTAAAGGAAGATTGATTTTTTTTTTATTTAAAAAAAACCTTTTACATCTCTGGCATCCTGGGGTCAGTTTAAACCTTGTGAAGTTCTTCAGTAGATCTGTTACCTACAAGCATGTCTGGCAACAAATAAAGAGTATGACTGAAAAACTGTCACTTCAGAACTCAAGTTCCTTGAGGGCTTTGAAGTGTATGGCATCAGTTTGCTTCGCAAAAGCTAACCATGAGTCATAGGAAAAATATCAAGAAATAGGTGTTGAGTAGGCTGCAGACAATATCGAAGAGACCCCAACTATGCATTACATAAAATGCAGTAGATAGAGCATCCTTTAGTGTTATGATATTCTTCAGTCTTACCACAGAAGCTATTATATTGTGAAGAATGATCATCTCAGTTCCATTCAGGTGTAAGAAGGCAGTGTTCCTTCATTTTGATGTCTTAAAGGTAATGTTTTTCTCATCAGCATGAAAGTTGTTCTTTACAGAAATAAAGGAGATGTGTGCTCTGTATTAGGCTTAACACATCCCATCTCTGACCTGCTCTAGTTTGCCAGTAGAAGCATATGATAGTTCTAAACCCGGAAGGGTGGCTGTTCTGTTGAGGCATTAAAACCATTGTTTCTCTGTGATTTGGACAGAACTTGAAGTGTAGCTCCTCTATGATCTCTTAAGATATCTCTCCCTCATAGTATTTAGTGAGTCTCTCCACAGCATCTCTCTGGCTCAGCATTTCTGTGACACTAGACTGACAGTACAGTTGTCCTACCGCCACTACAAGCATCTTAAATGTGACCAGAAGAAAAGCTATGCTACAGAGATGCAGACTTCTTGTGGGAATGAGATCTAAAGCAAGTGGCTCAAATTGACCAGTTCTTTGGTTTCTGTTAGGATTGTTCACCAAAATACCAAAACTGATGGCTTTAGCTGTTGTTTTTCAAATAAATAGGACTTAAATACTTTGCTTGGGAATGGAAAATAAGACAGTTTTTTTACACTGTTCCAACTTTGGGGGGGAGTGGGGAGGGGAGGGGCAGGGCAGTGCAGTGCAGTGGGGAGATAAAAAGGAGTCATTAATTTAGAAAATGGAGCCACGCAGACTGCTAAGTGGATGGAGTGAATTCTGTGCTTCTTGAGAAGCCCTGGGAAAGCCATCCGCAGGACAGCAGAGGTGCATGTGCTAAAATGGATAGATGTCAGAAGCGTGAGAAGGGAGAAGCAGTGGCCCATCCTGATGGCATCATCTCTGCATTTTTTATAATTCTTAAACCGTTTCTGAAGTCATTGATTCATTCTTTCATTCATTCTGTCTCAAGTTACTGAGAGCTGATATCATGTAAGGACATATAAGCACGAGTGGTGCAATATGTGCTGTACAATTCAGAAGCAACAATGTATAAGTGAAAAGCTATGACATGACTTACCATAATTATTTGATAGCAAAGAAGGACTTGAAATAATCATCTGGTACTGCAGGAATCAAAATTAGGGGGGAAACACAGCTACAGTATATGTAAATGGTGAAGAACATGCCATTTTCTGCTGTGCATACATGCTGATGAAAGTTCAGGCATAGATAAGGTTCCAGTTACTTTCAAGTTTCAGCTCTGCAGTCAGATTATAAGTAGGCATCTTAGTTTGATATCAAAACATTTTTTTTTCTTGCTTATACAAACACAAAAATAATTTTTGTTTTAAACAACTTGTATGAGGAAACAAAAGTGTATTGATGCAGTTAGTGACTGGTGCTGTTCACAGAAGGAAGAAGCAGGCTTTGTCATTCAGATAACCATTTGGATGCATGTCTCTTCTGTGTATTTGCTGTGCAGCTCCTGCCAATTGTTGGTTCTGGCACGTACTGTGCAGCTATACCTAGTCAGCAATGCATGTCCATGGATGCATGCAGACAGACAACACTCCCCTCCCAGCAAGGAAGTGCCCTAGATGGCACCTGTGCATGACTCCATCCTTTAGTTCACAGGGCTCAAGCCTCACAAATCTAAGAAGTTTTGTAATAGCTCATGAGGGAAATTTGTACCCGAGAAGTACCCACGCAGCCTTGTATGTTGCTGGTGTAGACCCATGCATGGTGTACTAGGAAAGGGAAAGCTCTTATCAAACTTGCACCGAACCATGTTCCCCATCTGCCCTGAGTATGAAACCTTCTCACTTAATCTTAGGTCTAGGGTAGGCCAAGGAAGCCACATTAAAATAGCTGTTGCCTGCTGTCTGCATCAGGCTTGAGTTCTGAGGAGTAAAATAATGAAGAACACGTGTGTGTGATTAAAGTACAAAGGAAATAGGGGTAGAGCAAGGAACAAATCAAGAAAGTAAGGAACAGTTGGGCATCATAATTACAGACATCTGATTACACTGGAGGAATTAAAGGACTCCAAAAGAATTAGCCTGTCAAATATTCTGAATCATGAGGGGAGGGAAGAGAGTATTCATCAGGGGATTATTTGTTTATCTGTTTGTCTTAAATTACTTTTGTTTTCAAAATAACTGTCTTTATCATAGCTCTCCTGGTAACAAAAACTATAGTAAAATCTGCAACACAGCTTCCACAGGAATTTCTATTAGACGTTGTTTGCAAATTTAGTTGAAATGATTACTACTTCAGTATTACATTGAGTATTCTTTCAGAAAGTTTTCAGGAAATCTTGTCTACCTTTTTTTTTTTTTTTGAGATTTCAAGCATGAAAATTTCTAATATTATGAAAGCTCTAGCATGCTTATGTAAAAATCCATCCATTGAATCTTCATCTTTTAATGTAACTAGTGAGTTACGAATAGGTTTGAATTTATTTAAAATACTGTCTATAAGAAGTTACAAATTTCATGACTGATAAGCATTTAATTATGTTTTTTATTACATTGTTTGAGGCACTGTGAAGTAGTACCTGAGGTCATGAAAGGTGAATGGACTCGACACAGGACATTTCTAATTCATTAAAGTACTTCATTGAAATGCATTAGAATGCAAATTCTTCATCAGAAAGTGCCTGGTCTCCTGTGTGGTCTCTATTTCATATATCAGATGGGAAAATGCCCCTTTTTTACTGCCAGGCTGATCTAAGGAATTTCTAGAAGGCAACTTTAATAAAGATTGCTTTACCCTTCTCTCTGTACCATCTTCCTTGGATTTTTCCATAAAAAAGGATTATTTGCATTTACTATTATCTGTTCTTGGCACTATACTAAAAGGGATTTCTGTGCGAAATAATTTTTGATTAACTGATTTAAGCCTGGAAAGATTATGGAAGTGAAGTGATAGCAAAGAAGCTTGATTTGGTTTCTAACATGCCACTGAAAACTGAAAGCAAGCTTTAATTAAAAGAGAACATGTGTATAGAGTAGGAACTGGCTGCAGTAAGGGAAAGCTGGAAAGAATAAAAAGAATAAAATTATCATAGGAAAAAAGGGTAAACCTAGTCCTGTCCCATGTTTATATTTCTAGAAACCTGGACTGAAATAGGTTTCACATCACATATAAAAAAATTTTTTGAGAGTTTTGGTATGTAGGTTGTTTGGGGTTTTTTACTGTGTATTAGTTGTCTAATTAGTATAAATTCCTGCTTCTGTGATGATTAAATTAACTAGAAATGCACAAGCTTAATCTTTTCGGGGATCAGAACGGCATCTGGAATATGCAGTTGAGAGCTCAAATATGTTCTGTTGCCAAACAGATTATTTTATATTCATGGAGACTTACAGTAAATACATCCTCAGAAGTGCATGGGAACACAAATGACTGATTTGTATTTCTTTGATGTGTTTTCTGTTGAAAGCTCAGTGTTTTTCTTGTGTCACACAGCGATTATTAGACAAATATGTAGGATATAAGAGATACTGAAAGAATGATTCAATTTAATAAATTTTAAATATTTGACTTGATTATTTTTTTTCCTATCGTATCTGCAGGAGAAACCTAACAAAGCTGTCCCTCATCTTCAGCCACATGCTAGCAGAAATCAAGGCTATTTTTCCAAACGGCCAATTCCAGGGTGATAACTTTCGCATCACCAAAGCCGATGCTGCAGATTTCTGGAGAAAATTCTTTGGAGATAAGTAAGTAACTCGCATTTTGCAAAGTCCATAATGCTTTCTAATCATAAGAATGAAAAGAAACAATATTTTTAAAAATTGGAAATGAGGGGGAATTTTAAAGGTCATTTCTTGTCCAAGTCTTCTAAATTGGCTGAAATTGGCTGAAATTCAGTAATAACTTTTTTTTTTTTTACAATATTGTAATTTGCTTGAAGGGTGAATAAAAACAAATGGGCAATTCTGTAAAGGGCACTTGCATTCAATCATAAGGTAGACTAGATTGCATGAAGTTTATCGGTTCCATTCTAGGGTGAAGGTAGTACATCATTTTCATAATGTGCATAGCAAATCACCTCCTTCATCTTACATATACATATTATACAAATGATAACTTTATCTCATCTTTAGTTTTCTAACTACTACAATATTTAGTGGGTTTTAAGTAATGGAAATAATGTTTTATCCCTTATCATCAAAACATTTTTTCTACAACTCTACCACATATAAAGTAGTCATAAGAGACTACTGTTAAGTTATGTTGCAGAAAGAGAATAACTGGAGATGTGTTAGCAAGGTTGAGCAAAAGCAGTTTTGGGAGGAACTGCTCTCAAGAATGGGTTATAAAATGATTGCTAAATGTCACTTGTAGACAGGCAACTAAGTCTTCGTAGCAAACACAATAGCGAAAATGTAAAAGTAGGCAGTTGGGGGTGTGAGATCTTCTGTTTCTGGCAAACAATTTTGTTTATGATACAGATATAGTTAAATAGAAGATGCATAGCTTCATTGCTTTCTCACATGGGATATTTATTAACATAACAGTGACTTAAGAGGGAGGAGGCAAGAGATTTGTGTATTTTACAATATAAGGGAGCGGTCATTTTGGTCATCAGGTATAAGATTTTGCTCAGTGTAGGCCATAGCAAATCACAGGACAATTCCTGCAGCCATCTGTTACGTTTTTCCAAGCAAAAGCTGCTCTTTTTTCATTCAATGTTGTCCTGGTTTCAGCTGGTACAGGGTTTGTTTTCTTCCTAGCAGCTCCTATAGTGCTGTGGTTTGGGTTTTTTATCATGTTGATAACACACTGAAGTTTAGGTGTTGCTGAGATGTGTTTACAATTAAGTCAAGGACTTCTCAGCTTCCTGGGCCCTGCCAGCAAGGAGGCATGAGCCTTCAGCTGGGAGGGGACACAGCCAGGACAGCTGGCCCAGACTGGCCAAAGGGATATTCCATACCATATGACATCATGCTAAGTATATAAGCTGGGGGGAGTTGGCCAGGAAGGATCACAGCTCGAGAACTAGAGGAGCATCAGTCAGTAGGTGGTGAGGAATTGTGCATCACTTTTTTTGTATGTTCTATTATTGTTGTTAGATTTTTTTGTACGTGGTGGTGGTGTCCTTTTCTCCCAACCCACAACTAATACTTTTTTTATTCTTTCTCCCATTCCACTGGTAGGTGGGACTGAGCAAATGGCTGTGTGGCTGTTTTAGCTACCTGCCAGCTTAAATCACAACATTCATTTAGAACACCAGCAGAGTTAAGTTGGCACTTACGCAAATTAATTTCTTGCAGTGTGAATTTGCAATAGTTTCACTTCCTTTCTTTGCCTACTTCCTTTCTTTGCCTACATACCTACTGCTAGCTTCCAGCTTTTTGGTTTCATATAGTGTTATCTGGTAACATCAGTCTTTTAAAAAACTTCCTCCCCATGTAAATAATGTTAGAGTGTGATCAAGTCATTGAATCAACCTTCTTTTTGTTAGAGGAAAGAAATCTGACCATGTTTTTGTTGTGTTACCCATTCCAATATGAAAATGGTATTCAAAATACCACAGAAGTTCAGATAAAGTTATCTGAAGGATTAATTGACATGAAGTGTAGGGGGTCTCTATCAGATGAGGCTTTTTTAAAAAGTCAGTTATAAAAAAGAAAAACAGGAGCTTTAAAAAAAATGACTTAACTGTCATCATCTCTGGTCAGCATTTCCATTTTCCTCCCATTTGCGCAGCAGCACTAAGAATTTAAATCTCCTTGCAGTTCTTCTCTTCTCCTGTTGGGCTCTGTCCTTGAATGACCTTTACCAGCTGTCTTGATTGCAAATTGCATTTCTGTCACTGCAGTTTACAGATCTCATCTTCTGCAAGCTGCTGTTTTCTATCATTTCGTCTTAACCAGTTTCATCAGCTTCCCTGTTTTGTATTTCTCCACTAACTTGTACTTTCTGTGTGATGTTCAAATGCTTCCCTTCAAGTTTCCTCCCAATACTGCTGCCAGTTTCCCTGGGGAGATGCCACAATAGGTAGGTGTTTGAGGTGTCAGGCCGTAGGATACTGTAACATATTCATGAATTTTTGTCAGAACAAGGTTGGTAAGAGGAATTTTTCAGCTGGAGCAGTTTGACTGAACAATTTGGATCTACTCTTGTCTTTCTCTCTGTTTTATGCTCGACTCTTCTTTTTCCTGACTCATCCCCAGAGTGCTTCTCCCTAATCCTTTTCAGGGCCACAGAGCTCTTGCCATGACTCCTTCTTATGGTGTGGGTTTCTTTCCTGCTTATCTAAATTTCTTCATAAAATGAATTCAAATATGAATTCTGACCTCTTCCCCTCTGGGTGTGCTTTGATAGGGTGGCTTGCTTTCGTGGTGGCTGGGGTTTTTTTGTTGTTAAAGCATCTAGGCACCAAAAGTGCTTAGGAATCAGGGCGAGTTCCAATTAATTACATATGTAACCCTGGTCAGGACATTTTTTTCAGTTCTCTCTTGTCAGCGGCTTTGCTTTCAGACGAGGTACATAATGACTGCTGTTAGCATTCCTAGCTCTTCCCGAATAAATTGAACCTGGTTTGGTCACCTGTCTTCTAAGAAGTGAACAGTTGATCTGTTCTTGGCAGCCTTGCCATTATCTCAGGTTTAGTTAATTGTGCTTAAGTAACTGTAGAGCATGTTACAGCACGTATGTCAAACGGATGAGAAGAAGGTTTGTTTGCCATTACACTTAATCTGTTCGTTAAACGAAATGCCTGAAGCTTTTTAAGCGTGAGTTGTTTTCTAATCCCATTTAGAAATACATGGTGGGTATGCCTGTGAGCCACAGGTTTTATAGTGGGCCTGTTATGACAAATTAGTTTGCAAATATGTTAGTATCACTTCCCTAGAAGTAGAGCCTACGTAAAGATTTTGGGTGTTGCAAGCAACTGATAAAACCTGTGTCTAACCTGACCACCTAAAAGCAGGCTGCTGGGAGTATCTGAAATGGCCAACTCTGGTTAGGCATGCAGAGCAAATGAATGCACAGGGAGGAGTGATAAGTCAAGGTGGGAGATAATGAGGTTTTTATTCTCCGGGTAGAGGAAAGAAGTGAACAGCAGCAGTATGACGACGGAAGAAATTAAAGGGTTTATTTTTCAACAAGGACAAAGTAGAATATATATCCAAAATAGTGGATGGGTGAGGAGGTCAGCAGAGTCCAAGTAGAAGGCCCAGGGTGGATTTTGTGTATTGGCTTTGTCAAGGCGTCTGACTGAGAAAAGCTATTGGGGAGATGAGGGAATAGAGAGAATTTTGGATTCGCTTTGTGAAAACAAAAATCAGGAACAGAGTAAGCACTTTCCCAACTGAGAGTGGAGCTCTTTGGCATAGTCACAGGCTATGAGGAGAGCCTTTTGAAGAAACTAAAGGAGATGTCTGAAGAAGAACTAAGGAATGAATTGGCACAAGCTTTACACCCCTGTCAAGGTTATGGTCCTCAGTAAAGACCTATACCAACAAAGAGCTTGATGGTGTCAAAAGCAAGAAAATGGTGAAATTGAGAAGATGTGATTTCTGGATTTGTAGCGATTACTAGAATACAGTTACTGGAGCAAGGGTTTTTAGTGGAGTGAATCTTCACCCATGGTTTACCATTATCATTGCACTGAAGTAGATGATAGTTAAATGTACAGCTAAACAGTAATGTTAAATGGAACTGTGAAATTGTAAGGCATGTAATCAGCAGTTACATTTGTTTACAGATACTTTAGTAACCCCCAGTGGGTTGTAAATATGCATATAAAACATAATCTGATAGCTTCTTCATTATCCGCATTTTATCACTGTATAGTGCTTGATGTTAATTTCCCTCGGTTCCTCACTCATTTTAATAGCTCCTTACAGCTTTTGCTAGTTTTCTGTTCTGGGCAAGGCTGTGTAAAATACCACTGGGAGCGATCATGAACTGAGAAAGGAGAGTGGGCGAGATGACCTAACAGATCCTTCCAGCCTCCAAATTTGAAAGCTACGGTGAAGTCATGCAGGGCTTTGTAACTATTGAAATTTGTGATTTGTGGCTATCTTCATGTTGTGGAATGAATCAGCAAGCAAAATGTCAATGTTCTTAGATTTTCAATTCCTCACAGCTCTGCCATTTATTTTAACATTTATGGTTTTACTCTTCATTGTGAAACCTTAAAAAATTGAAAGCTTTTCTGTTATTGTTGTCAGATAAATTGATTTCCCCCCACCTTTTAGTTTCTGAGGAAATGGAAATTCTTTCACTGCCAGGGTCAAACATGCTACTGTTTCAAAGTCTTGATACTTTTTGTTTTCCCCCAGCTGAGGCTTAAAATATATTTATTTTTTCATTGGAATTTAGGAGAAAAAGTGGGTATTGATTTCTCAGTAGCAGTTAAACAGGGTATTTCATATTGATACTCAAAATTTAGAGTAGTTGTGGTTCTGCTGTGGTCAGTGCTTTTTGGCTCAGGATAGAGCAGAGGGAGCCTCTGTGGCTTGGGTTCAGAGGAGAAGCAGTAAAACGGGTAGACCACAATGCATAACTACTTCAAAACCTTTAGCTGTCAGAAAGCAAGACCTCAGATAAGCTAGGTTTTAGCACCTTGTCAGTCCCCTTAATTTATTACTGGTTTGCCTGTTCTTGCTGCTGATAGTTCCCAAGAGCCCTACTGTTGGCTAAACATTGTAAAAATACAGATTGAAGATGCAGTCCTGCCCCAGAGATCTTCAAGTCTGAGTGTGAACTGAAGTGTAAAGGGAAGCCAAAAGACAGAGATGAAAGAGGAAGAGGCAGCGATCCGAGTGCAGTGCGGTAGCCCTCATCACCATCAGGACAGGTGTTTTGGCAACAGGAACTTTTAAAGAGAGGGAAGTAAACAGGCAGTGGGGCCTGGTTCCCTCTGATAAACAACATAGAAAATAGAGTTATTGGTACCATTGTTTAAAACTTGAGCTAAGGGCAGAAGGTACCGTTCCTTCCCTAGGATCTAGCGAGATGTAAATCTTGGTAGGGGTTTGTTGTTTTTTTTCATACAAATGTGAGATGAACAGGTTTGAACAAGAAGATAGGCAATATTGTAATCGAGCTAGTCAGTGGAACGTGTCAAGATATAATGGAAGTACAGAAAAGGACAATGGGCTTCACAGTTATTCTGGATGTCTGAGAATAAGGTAAAATTGCATGCACAAAAAGATAGAGAAAATAAAGTTAGGGTAGTTGGCACACAGGACTGTGAGACAGGTGAAGAGATTCTTGCTGGATAGGCAGGAGGTGCAGTACTTTATGTATCAAAGGACATGAAGAAGCACGGGTGTGCATAGGATTTGTGATTAGACATCAGTTAGAAATACATGGATAAGTGTATCCCTTCAGGGACTCTTCAGGAAATGCTGACGTCCTGCGCCCCTTAGGGAAGTACTGACTTGCTGCCTCTCCAGCAGTGTCCAGCTATGTGGCTTTAGAAGTGGATATTTTTGGTGTAGCATGTTTCCCTGTTTCATAAGGCTCACTTTCTCTCTTTAACCGTCTGGTTTCTCTTGTTAAATCATCTATATTTGCTCTGCATGATGTCACTATTTAACGATTGTACTGGCACGCTAACAGCAGAATTCCTGTTTTCCCTTAGGGCTGAACTTCTCAAGCCTCTGTGTGTCAATTGTTTGCTCTGCAGTTCAGAAGGAAAGAAAACATGTGGCCTCTCACTTAAAACTGAAGCAGCAGTCATAAGAAAATGCTCTCTTCAGTGATGATAAACTAAACCCCACATTGCTCACTCACTGCAGACTTGCAAAGAATGTTGTTTCTATCTGGGTCACTGTTTGCTTGATGTTTTCAAGTTTCCTGTGGACATTAATGCCCCTTTCTTGTCATTCTTTCTGGCAACATTTGAGAGAGTCTCTTCCATGCAAAAAAGTTCACTTCAAGTTACACAGGTACAAGTTTACCTTCCTAGGCATATCTGTGGCCTGCTCTGGTTCAGAAGGGACCAGTGTCACTTAACATTCCCAAATAGCTACATCTCTACTGAAGTGCTGTACTCCGCATGCTCAGAAAATATCTGCTTCCTCTCCAGGTTTCTTTTAATGCCTTTTTGCTTTTTAATAATGAAGCAACATTTGTGTAGTTTCAGAAAACTCTGGGTACCCAGGATCAGGGCAGGAGGGACGAGAGGACCTAAATTCCTCTGCTAAATGGCTTAAAAATTACATGCTGGATGCTAATCCTTTTCCTGTAGGCATATGGAAGATGTGTGGGTAATGTTTAAAACACACCATATGTGCCAATAATAGTAAAATAGATACAAATCTATACAAAAGTATTTTTTAAAAGCTTATGCTTTTATCAGAACATTTTGGAATTCATCGTTATTCTTCAAATACACTTACTAATTTTAGTGTTGCAGAAGAAAGGGGGAGAAGTAGTGTCATTTTGAAAGACACTACATTTTGGGAGAAATGGCTTATTTTAGGGTTTTTGACAGGACTCTTAAATAAGAAGACAACCCCTAGGTAAATGGCAAGACAACAGGTAGTTTTGTTGATTTAGGAGAGAAGATGTATGCAGAAAGCTTATTCCAGAAAAAATATTCAGGATCATTTGTTTTATTGTGTGTTTTGTTTCCTTAAATTGGTATAGGCTTCTTCTCTCTCTCTTGATGAGGCAAGGCAGTGCAAAGACACAGAATGGATGAATCATTTCCTAAAAGTTTGTCAAAGATTAGGTTTTCCTTGTAATGTTCTCCTTCATATTTTTTTTTCCTTCTGAAATTATCTTTCTGAAGATATTGAATTAATTGGACTATGTAATAAAGTAACACATGTAGCACAAATGACAGGATATACATGTAATCTAGTCAGATACTTTCATATTACTTCAGTATTCTTCCTTCCCTCCCCCCCCCCCCCAAATATATTGTAAAAGGGAGGCATGTAGGAAGTACCATCCGCTCACATGAGATACTGCCCAGAACGTTGTCTCAGCTGATGTCATACACACTCTACAGCCAGGGATAAGCCTATGTAGCCACAACCAAATACCTGGAGTACTGAGACACTGCACTCCTGTAACCTAATTCTGGAGAGAACTAATGTTACCGGGATGTCAAATCACATCTTTCTGATGTGATGTATCAGAGCTGACTAACTCATCTCCTCCAAGACATGTGTCCACAGGTCAGGCTGATAGCATGAGGCATGTGCAGAATACCTGCCAGCCTTTAGTGCAGGGTATCATTAGGGCATGATACAACAAATATTGCATCACTGAAATTATTTATAGGAGAAACCTTCTATGGTTCAGGAGCTCAATGCTGCAGGCAGTATTTAATTGCAAACAGGGTCCTATTTTTTCTTTCTATAAAGTCAATACTTTTTTTCTGTTTAAAATACATCTAGGGATTTAAACAACAATCTAAGCATGCTATTAACTAGGACAGTCCCAATCTCAACCTTGGTTTGATTAGTCCTCATCCCCCCTCCCACTACCCCTGCCACCTTCCCAGTTAAAATAACTGTAGATTTGAATAGTGAAAAGGTGCCTTCAAAGGCTGTATATCCCCTAAAATACAAGAATGCAACAGCAGTGAAATGTTAATTCAAACAGAAACTCAACTTGCCTGGCTTCTACGAAAACCTCTCACCCCATCGTCGTTGTGGGAAGCATTCTGTATGACCTCCTCCCGGGTCTCTGGCAGAGGAGGGTGATTCTCAGCCCGCCTGAAAGGTCACCAGATGTGTATAGAAACTGGAGAAACACACTGGGGGAGCAATGATCCCTGGCTGGTGCTGTTTCAAAGTATTTAGGAAGGACAGCTGAGTAAAAGTAGCTGCTGAGAACTAGGAGTTAATATGTTTCAACAACAAAGTCTCACTTTCATTTAAGAAAGCAGAGTATAAAAGACCTGCTTCACAAAGCTGCAGAAAAAAGTCTGCTGAATTTAGTAAGTTTTAACATGGGGCCACCACTTCTTCAGACACTTGTTCTTGGAGAAGTCCCACAAAATAACAACGTGTTATTTCATTAGCTCATTGCTCGTTGCCCAGCATCTGTTTGTTCTTTTAGCCAAAGTACTAGCCAGCAGAGCTCTAAAAACATACTCTCGTGAAGACTTTTGTTTGTTGTCTCTGGTGGTGGGGGGGCTTTGGAGAGGTGCGGGGTGTTAGAGAATAGATGGTGAAAGATCCTGCTTAATAGTCACATCTAATGAACGTGTTTTCATGAAACTGTCTTAGGCTGGCACAGAAAAGCAGTCCTTTAAGATGTTGTATGGCTACAATCATTCCTGAGAGATGCTCTGTTGGTTTTTATTTAAGGGTTACTGTCTTAATCCTTTAAAAGAAACCAAAAACAAGAGAATAAACAGAAGCCCTAAACAACCCCTACTCCTCACCGCCTCCTCTCCCCCCCAAGAAACAAACCCCAGAGAAACCCAAAAAACTTTCCTAACCTCATTTCAGCATGATCCTAGAGCTGTAACCATTTAAGGTGGTTTACAAAGAGAATCAGAAAACATTTCAGAGCCACAGTTACAGGAACTAAATAAGCAGTAGGCACTTGAACCTAAGGCAACTTTAACACCACAAAAGCACTGACGTTTTCCTACTTTGTTCTCTGAACTTAGCTCAATGTTTCATTCTCTCTTTACCATAATCAAAATTTGATGTGCATTCTTTCTTAAATGGCATCTGATGTGGTATCTCTCTTCAGCTCTTTGTGGTTTCCTGTTTTTCATACACAGATGAAAGTATCTGCTGAGATCTATTAAACTTCACATTTTATCATTTACGACTTTCTTAATATAGTCCTTCAAGTAGCAAGGAGATTTCTTTGCACTTAGAAATGTAGTGACTGTCTGATGCAGTAGAAATACAGGAGTGTGTCTTTAGTGTTGTACTTCAAATTAATACTTATTTTAATTTAGGTTAACTCCTAATAAATATTGTGCAGAACCAACTTAATAACTTAATACAGTTAGCCTGTTGTTCTTTTTCCTTCTTTTTTCACAGTACTGTACTACCAAGTAATATACATTTCCATTAAAGAAAATAGAAAAACTGGAAGAGAATGTTTTATTTCTGATAAAAATAAGGCAATGTGAACTAATAAAAATTGCCATGAAATATTGATGAGTTTGAGACTCATGTCTTCTCATTTTAACAGTAACAATATAGTACCGTGAATGTGTGAGATCCCGTTAAGTCGTGAAAATGGTTGTGTATTTGTTAATAGTTATATGCTGGTTGTATTTTGTTTTATTAATTATTTTTCTAAAATCTGCTTTCAACTTGAGGCAGAGCTTTTTTCAAGAGGTGTTACAGCTCTGAAAAATGTAGATGACGTGAAAAGAACTGCTGTTACTGAATGATTTCTTATAGATTTTAGAGTGATAAAAAAGCACTTTCAAGTGATCAGCCTCGTATCAGATTCCAAACACAAGCATTTGTTTGGCAAAATAACTGATCTACATTATCTCCGCCTATGCAAGTAGAAACTGAATTTGACAGGACACGTCTTTGTATTAGGAGAAATTTAATTTCCTTCTATTCTGATTTTCCACCTTTTCTAACCTTCACCACTGTCTAAAAATACTCCCTATCCTGCAAGAATGTGTGAAGGTGAAGATGTGCAATGATGTGTCTTCTGATATTCATGTAACTGTCATGGGCTATGACAGGCCACGGACCAGTATCGGTGGTATCTGGATGATTGCGATCACATTACTTGACCAGTGTTTATGAGCTTTAGCTATTAAAAAAAAAAGCCATCACAGTAAATACTAACCTGATGCTTATCATTCTGAGAAGAGAGGTTATGAAGACAGGAGTTCTTTACCAAGCACTGAGCTGGTCCTTTATCTTTGAGAAGGTGTGAGGTGCGTTGCTACACCTGCTTGGTAGGATATTGAAGTTTCTGCAGTGTTCTTTTTGTCGTCCTCCTTTACTGTTGTAAAATAAATGTGACACTTTTGATCACGTTCAAAGGAAGATAAACTCATCTTTCATTTGGGTAGATTGATTTCAGAGAAGTTGAATTTTTTTGGGGTGTGTAGTAAAAGCAGATTAACATTACACTTCTTTAAAAGTCCAGTTCTGATATATAAATAAGGTATCAAATATTAAATATGTGGTTTTATTAAATTTATTAAAATGTATTTATTTTATTTAATTTTCCACCCTTCTCACAGAACTATAGTGCCATGGAAAGTGTTCAGGCAGTGCCTTCATGAAGTTCATCAGATAAGCTCTGGTTTGGAAGCAATGGCTCTCAAATCTACTATTGACTTGACCTGCAATGACTATATTTCAATTTTTGAATTTGATATCTTCACTAGATTATTTCAGGTAAGAATTGAAAATTTTAGATTCTTCTATGAATTTGAGAAGCTTAGTGCCCTGAGGCAAGTACCTATAGGTCGAGGAAGTGGATTTTTTTTTTTTAATAACTGAAACACTAGAATTCAGAAATAAATTGTATGTTATTTTTAGTTCTTCACAGATGTTTGGGGCATCAACACCTACATCTGAAAAACTGAAAACATCCAGCAGCACCTGCTTAATTTCTGCATGTATTTATTTTGATTACAATATCTTCATCTTTGCTGCTTATTTTTCACTATTCTTAAATGTGTTCCTAGAAATGTAGACCTTCAAGTACTTATCTGAGTTTTATTCATGTTTTCTATTGTACTTTTCTATCCAAGTATATATATATACACTTATGTGAAGGGTTTCTACAAACACATAAACAAAATTGAGTATGACTCTTAGGTAGGCCTAACTTGTTGCTTTATGGACGTATTTTTGCCATTAATGCTGTGCTACTTACTCAGAGTAAAGGACTGTCTTTGTGAATAGCATTAATTGTACTATTGATAGTAGGTAATATCTGAAATAAGCTTGTATGTACGTTAACTTTGTGTCCATTCTACAGAACATACTTGAAGTATTTTAGTCAGTATAGAAGGCCATGCTGGTTTGTATCCGTATGAGGTGTATCGATTCTGAATTGGTCACTTCAGAAATTTCTTTTGTATATAGGAATCTTTGAGGTATACATCCATTTATTTATCATTTACTTTCTTTAGCCTGTACAGCAATAAAGAAGTTCTCAGCCTTGAGTTGCGCCAGGAGTGTTTTAGGTTAGATATTAGGAAAAAATTCTTCAATGAAAAGGGTTATCAAGCACTTAGGGATGTGAGACGTGATTTAGTCATAGACTTGGCAGTGTCAGGTTAATGGTTGAACTTGATCTTAAAGGTCTTCTCCTACCTGAGTGATTCTGTGATTATTGTTTAGCCGGTGGGAGATACATTCAAAATGCCAATTTTAATGTCAAAGTCTGAGCTGTATGTTTGTCTTCCGTATTATTCTGTGACAATCTCCTTTGAGCTTTCATGTTTTTTCTGTTATGGGAAAGGGTGCTATTATGAAGTTGATAGTAAGGTTTGGCGGGAGATGATTAACATTTATAGAGTTTTGCTTTTGATCATCTCTTCTCCAGTTTGAGTCAAACCTCTTCAAAGTTGAAAATGTTATGGTGTAAGTAATCTCTCTGTTTAATTTCACCATAAACATTGGTCACTTACTAAAACACACACTGGTTATGGAGATTTGAACAAAGCTTTGAGAATTCTCTTTGATGAAATAAAAAATAATATAGATTGCTACTTTATGCTTCTTTAGCAAAATCCCCCTAAACTTTGCCTTTTATGTGGGGCTTGATATAATCAAGCATTTCTGTCTGAACATTGTTGCCTTGGGATCAGTTTCTACTCTGTCAAAGTTTCTCTCTTTCATTCAGTGTTTGGCAAACCCAGTGTTCAGGTTAGGAATCAAGCCCAAATCTTGTTATCAGACTGGATGCAAAATGTCTGAGGCCCACTGACTGCCACATACATGACTGTGACACGCATTTATTTCAGGTTCATTTCTGTTGAATGTTTTGCCCAAAGTGTTCTGTTTACAAATAACAGGGTTTGGGTTTGGCTTTGTTTTAATCCATACATCAGATGTAAAAATAAAAGGCAATTCAGTGATCTGAGAAGTACCAGTTTGTTCTGACCCTGTGTGGGAACTCCAGGACAGAAGCCTTGAATGAGAGTTACACTTCTCTACGCCAACAGATGTCTGTTTGCATTGGTTTCTTTGCAAGGCCACCACCAGTTTGATTCATGACCGTGGCTTCTGCTAGAAAAAGGGGATCAGCATCCCTGATGCCTGCAAAAGAGGGAAGACTGGTTAGATTAAATTTAGCAAAGAAGTAGAGAGAGAATTTTTGTCAAACTGATTACTAACTGGTGCAATAGCTGCATAACTCTTGATGTGAACTTTCACTGTAACCTCTCCCAGAGGTTACATTTTACTTCTCTAGTCTTTAAACAGCTTCTGTAACTATATATGCATACACCCACGGAGAGAAAACCCCAGTTGTTTAAGTAATCCAAATACTGTTTTGCCAACTGTGGGTTGTGTTACAGAAAAGCTACTTTTATAACATGCTTATTCAGAGAGGAAAGCAAGGCTACTTTTTCTGAAGATCTTGTAAAAGTGAAGTTGCTCCCCCTGCCTCCCTGCTGTATGTGTGCACCACTGAAGTGCCGTCTCTGACCAGGGATAAGGTTAGCCCGGCAGAGTATGCAGATGCTTTGAAGGAAAGGAAGTTCGGTCTGTCTCTGTTAATGTGTTCAGTTAAATTCATGCTTTTATGCAAAAATGCTTCTGTAGAAGGGAAAGTGTTTCCCATTTTGTTTCTGCTTTTGCCATCTATGTGTGTGCAAGACGAGGCAAGAGTTCTTGCCCTTTTTCTCGTACTGTCACATCATTTTCTAGGTAGAGCAGTAGTGTGATACCTTGAAGAGAGTGAAGCGTTTGAAGAAGATACTGTCAGCTGTCAACTTAGAAGCTTGTTGGTTGTGATTAACCAAGTAATTTGCACGCTACTTGATTTTGTTTTGTAATGCACTGGAGCAAGCCTTTATGTTACCAGGAGCCAACAAAACATCCAAGTACGGAGTCTTTGATCATCCTTTTTCATTTATATGCAAGCACTTGAGTAACACACAGGAGAAAGAACGTGGTGTCTTTGTGAAGGAAGGAAGTGTCCGTGTTGGTGTGGTCAAAGGGGAAGAGATAGATCCCTCTTTTTTTCTAGTTAGGGCAACTAAAATTGTTCTGGTGATGAAGCCTCCTGCCACCGGCCTTTGGTGGCGGTGCAGGGAGCAGCTGGCAAGGTGCAGTGTCGCATCTGGGATTGCCTCTTTTTTTTCTCCTTTCTTTGGTGCAGATTTGAACATTTGAGGTTTCTTGTGGCCTCTGTGCTGTTCTATTTATTACATGTGTCTGATTTGAAGAGGTGTTAATTTTAAAAGAAAACAGGTGTTCATCTGTGTTTAAGTAGTGGTTAGGGTTTGCCTGGGAAATGTATCACAATCTCAAGCAGACTGGTTAGAATGCTGTGCTCACGTGTGTCACACAGGCATTTCTGCTTTACCTTACTAGCACTTAGTCCTTTTAAAGGGAATTCACAGGGCACACATGAACATGAGCCTCTCCTCTCATGTTGCTAAAATTCACCTGCCTTGATCTTTTGAAAAATACATTTAAACAAAACAAAACCCCTCCAAACCACTCGGAGGCAGTTTCTTGTCTCTCCAAATGCTGGCAATGAACACTTAATATAATTGTATTTAATCCACTACTTGAAAATCATCCTTGGTTTCTTCAAAGAAGAATTGCAGAAGAGCATTCTTCAAAGTGCTAGCATGTCAGGCATGTTTCACTGAGTTTTCTGAAGCATTTGCTAATCAGGTCATAAAAGGCTGTGGTGGAGTGCTGTCAATATTTGTTTTGTTCTCTGGCATTAATATCATTATGGTAACTGAAGAAATCAATCAGTAGAGAATAAGAAAAGGAATGACAGCTCAAATTACTAGCTTTATTAGGCTTCGTTTGTTAGTGTTACTTATCATCTATGAAAGCGCCTCAGGACCTCTCAAGAATAGGCTTAATTGTGTTTTTATTAATCCATCACATATTCTTCAGTTTCTAACTAAACATGAAGTTTAATATTTTATGTAGCTAAAAATAGGGTAGCCCTTAAATGCAAGGGTCTTCAAAATCTCTATCTAAAAATTTTCACTTTGTTCTTGGGATAATTCTTTTGAAGGAACCCATGTAGCAAAGCTGGGTACACTCTTTTGTGTGCTATTTAGACCTTAAACAAAACTCTGTATTTGTCAGTAGGAACCACTGTAAGTCTCTGACAAATTGACTTGAGTTTTATTATAAAATTTTACCTACCTGTCTGCATCTGTTTAACTGCTTGTCTTGTCTTTTTAGCCATGGGGTTCAATCTTAAGGAATTGGAACTTCTTAGCAGTGACGCATCCTGGATATATGGCATTCCTGACGTATGATGAAGTGAAAGCGAGGTTGCAAAAATACAGCAATAAGCCTGGGAGGTGAGAGTTTTTGCTGATTGTTGCTTTCCAAATAAACTTGCTGTCTCAGAAGCTACATAATTGTTCTAGGTTATTGCATAACATTGATGCTGACTGCAGTATTGAAGGAGCAATTTTTTTTTTTGTGGTGGAGGGTGGTAGCATTAAAGCAGAGAAGTAAGAAATTTTTTTATACACTAGTGATTCTATTTATATCAGAACGTATTTTTAAAAACAGTTTGATACTGAAGCACAAAACTCCGCATTCAAAAAATGCTGATCTTTTAAAACATAAGAAGTTTGAAATCATGATCTGGTTTTTGCGCCATAATTTTTCTCCAGTGCTATGAAGCAAAAAAAAAAATACTGTATTTGCACACAAAAGTATAAATAAGTGCAAACATAAGAAAAAATTTAAATTACATTGCTTTTTCTTCTTGTAAATTAGGTAAATCCACCAATTAATTTTTGAAAAGCCTTTTTGAAAATATAAATTGATGTTCAAAATTTGCATTGAATATTTGTTTAATAGTAAAGTAAAAATTATCTTAACATCTTTCATGGTAGCACACTTAAGTTATTGATTTAATCAGTGTTTATGTGGTCCTTATATGTTCATGTTGTTGTAATTTTTTTTCTTTGCCAGTAATGATTCTGTATCACAAAATGAATGTCAGATTAAATATGATGTGTAGAGGTTTAAGGTAACTTCTGTGTGGTGCTATACATACTGATTCATCCAAACTGAAATTTTGCCATTTATGCCACCTCTCCCGTCCTATTTTTTTCTTCGTTCAGTTTGGAGAAATAAAAATCTGTTAAAGAATTTAATCTTATTTTGGTTAACCTTATTATTCTGCTAGTTTTACCTTTCAGTTTTGAAGCCTTTTCGCCTAATGTCTAGTTTTCTAACTTTGCTACAGGATCAGATGTATATGCAATTGAGAGGGTATCATTTTTAAAATTGTTATAGAAATCTTGCAACAGTTATACCTGTGTTCTGTACTTGGTTTCTTTTGATTTTTAGCAAACAATATCCTGTATTTTGTTAAGTTACCTGACTGGTCAAGTGCATATATACATACAGGTATCTTGTGATTTCAGTAGATTAGTTTTGATTTTAGCTTGGTAGTCATAAACACTGCTGTGCAAGTCAGATAACTGGGTTGATTTTGAGAGTGATTGTCCTACTTAGTATTTTCTCTGGTTTTGATTTTGATTCTGTGATTATAAAGGAGAGTAGGAAAAATTATTGTTATAAAAATTACTATTATAAAGGAGAAGTAATATAAAAATTATACAAAGTTGCCTTTGTGTTCCTTGTAAGTAGACAGTTAGTTTTAATATAACTATCGCATATCAGAAAATGACTTTCTGAATTGCTTAGGTGAAATGTTGGGTTGGGAAAGGGGTGATATGAAGACAAATTGCTTCTTTAATCTATCTAAAACATCCCAGAAATTACAAGATTCTGTTCAAATGAGTAGTTACTACTTAATGCAGTGTTGGTCCTATGGAAGGTTTTGCTATGCCAAACTTCAGGGAGGCTAATATACCTCATTTTAAACAGTGGTGGAAGAAATAAAGTATTGGTGTATAATTAAGAAAAGCTGCTCTACCAGACATTGAATTGAATTTTGTGGTATATTCACTGTGGGATGCTTTTCTGACTTAGGTTTTTGCATAGGAGAGGATGTTTGGCATGAAAGGAACTAGTGTTTATTGTAAGAACTATTAAACACGCCCAATACTATTGCCTATCATCTTCCTTTTCCTTCTATATTGCTCTCTGTCTACATTACGTATACACCCAGCTATTGCCTGTAACACAAAGAAGTATTTAAACTTAAGTTCTGTTGGGTTGGTATTTTCTGAAGTGGAAGTTGTATTTCTTCTGTCCTGTGCACCTCTTCTGGTAGGCACAAAATTAACATTACTAATAGAGCAGGTTTTGTTATTCATCATTCCCGTTTCTCTTGCATCTAAAGATGTTTTATGTTTCCCCCTTCCATTTGTTCAGGTTATTGGCCTGTGTATGCACAAAAGCTGCATGTTGTGAATATGGAGACGTGATAATATAACACATTGTTCTTGAAAAGGTTTATGGATATGTCTAAATGTATGCAATAGGGCTGTTCACAGGGAGTGTCCAGCTTTCACTTTGAGGTCTTAAAAGCAAGCACATGAAAAGCAGGGGGTAGGATGCTGCTGTTACCTTATTCCTGCCCATGAGGAACCGACAGCAGAAAAGATGCAGGTTTATTTAAGGCGATATGAAGAAGGTGTGGCAGAATTGGGGATCTGACCCAAATCCTCAGAGACCCAATTCAGTGTCATCACCAGAGGCCATCTTTTTTTTTTTTTTTCTGAACTCTTGATTAACACTGACTTTTTGTCCATCCTGTTTTTATCAAGCTACATTTTCAGACTGAGTTGCACTCGCTTGGGTCAGTGGGCCATTGGATACGTGACTGGCGATGGGAACATACTGCAGACCATACCTCACAATAAGCCTCTGTTTCAAGCTTTGATTGATGGCAGCCGGGAAGGATTGTAAGTACAACTATATATGACTGTAGTCACTGTAGGTATGAAAACACGATTTCCTTGTTCTTCTAACATCTGTATGGGTAGCTGTTAAAACCTATAGAATAGAGAATCTCATTGTGGTTTCTAGCGTTTCTTCAAAGTTTAAGGACCATCCCTTTTATGCAGTTGAAAAACACTTTTTTCCAGGTAATCCCATTGACTAAAGTTAACCAAAGCCATATGTCATAGTAGATAAATTCCAGGAGAAAATAAAATTGGGCAGCTTTCACATTGATTCTTCCCCCCACCCCAAGTCTCAAATGCACTTAAGCTTATTGAACAATTACTACTGCCAGTGACTCATGTGTCTAAGTCTGGACAATGATTTGAAAGCTATGTAATTGCTTTTTTATATATTGTGCAGCCAGAACATTTTCCATGTTCTACTAGTTTACTGAAAAGATTTATAATTATAAGAGAACCTAAGTTTATAGAGAACAGTAGTACATTTTTACTAGGTTGGCTGAGGTAACAGACTAATTTTTGGTGTCCAAATCTTGTCACCTGGGATACATGTTTTGATATATCCACATGATCATAATGAAAATACAATAGAAAACAACCCTCCCCCAAAAAAATCCCAAACAAAACAAAAAGTCAGGAAAACTGATAAATCCTCAACAAAAGGTCGAGAAACCCATTAGAGTCTTGTCATTTCGCTCAGTCCTACACAGTCCAGGAATATTTTCAAGCCATGATGATTTCATATCTGTAATTAAAAAGAACCAAAACCTGATAATGTTAGTGTTGACAAAAATGGAGCAGACAAAAACAAGAGCTGAGAATATTTAATGCAGACTGTAGTTTTTGTACGCTAAGTAAATACAACTTTCTCACAGTATGACTTTCAAGAAACTGTGTCCAAGTTAGAGGTAACATAAATCTGAATATAAAGCAATTTAGGGACTCTGTAATATCATTTAGCCTATTACTAATTTCCCACAGGACTGAAATTCCACCACTGGTTCTAGCTTGAAGTCCAGTCTGCATCTTGGATGCTCAGTGTAGATTCTTGTTACTGATTTATATACATAGAATCATAGGATACTTTGAGTTGGAAGGGACCTCAAAGATCATCTAGTTCCAACCCCCCTGCCATGAGCAGGGACACCCTTTCACTAAACCAGGTTACCCAAAGCCCCATCCAATCTGGCCTTGAACACTGCCAGGAAGGGGGCAGCCACAGCTTCTCTGGGCAGCCTGTGCCAGGGCCTCACCACCCATGTCCTATCACAGCACTCCCTGTTGAACAGTCCTTCTCCCACTTTCATGTAGGATCCCTTTAAGTATTGGTAGGCTGCAATTAGGTCTTCCCAGAGCCTGCTCTTCTCCAGGCTGAACAAGCCCAACTCTCACAGCCTGTCTTCATAGAAGAGGTGCTCCAGCCCCCTGATCATCTTGGTGGCCTTCCTCTGGACACACTCCAACAGCTCCATGTCTTTCCTGTACTGGGGACCCCAGAGCTGGACATATCATAATATACACAGATATACACATATAATATTAAACTACATTTATATTTAAAATTATATATGCATATATCATAATACACAGATACATACACAAATGTATGTTACCTTCTACTCTGCTCCATTACTTGAAACAGTCTGTACAGTCATCAAGTGTGATCCTCACAGTGGAGAGATCACTGGGAACATAAGCAAGTATAAGCTCACTGTGAAATGAAGATCTAAAATAACATTCTGCCGAGCCACTCCCAAAAAGTTACCTGCTAATCAAAGCTCATTTGCATGCTGGTGGTAGGTATGCATGTGGTATCAAAATCCTTTCTATGCTTGAGTATGTGTCAAAATGCATATGTAGCAATTCAGTTGCACACAGAAAATAACATGGCTGACAAAAGATGATGCATTTTAGTTAGTCTACTGTAAATTATTCTGCCCCTTTGAAATTTCATAAGTATTATTTAGCTAAGAAAGCTAAAGAAATGTGCGTATTTCTAACAATCTTCCTGTGATGCAGCTATCTGTTTCCTGATGGACGAAGTTATAATCCTGATTTGACAGGATTATGTGAACCCACACCACATGATCACATAAAAGTCACACAGGTATGTTTTGTCAGTTATTTTGCAATCTTCACTTCCCTTAGTATCTCATCTAGCAGTGATAATAAGCTTTTATTAAAATGTGAGAAATAATTTCAGAAGAGTGAAAATATGTTGTTGATAGAAGGACTCAGATGGAGAACAGGATAATAATGCTTTAAACTCTGGAGCTGATGGTGATGCAGACGACATGTCTTGGAAAGTTTTGTTTATTCTAAGACTCTTCAAAGTGAGAAGTGTGTTAACTTTTATTAAAGATTTTTCTGATATTTATGTTACAGGTTTATGTAGCTTGGTGTTTCCTTGCCAATGGCAGATGGGAATACAGAAATAAAATAGAGATCAAATGATAGCTTTTGAAGCCTGAATAAGAGTGCTACACTTTGTTGACAGGCCCAGGAGGAAAAGTATAATTTATATACCACAAAGATGCTGGTACCGGGGTCTCTCTCCTTTCTTCTTTGTGCAAATTGAAATAGAGATCATGGAAAAAACATCAGAAATAATTAAGGTGCCTAAAGGGAGTAACTTTGCAGAGAAAATTAGAATATCTATATATGTTTGGATTTTTAAGGGATGATTTGATAAACCAGCATGTGGATATTTCATACTTGAGTAATAGAAAGTAGGTACCAGAAGACAAATGCTTGATTAAAAATGATGCTGAAATTCGCATTAGACAGTTAAGGTACACACGGCAGAGCATTTTTCTTGGCAAAAGCATCTGGATGACTTGAGGATATGGTCAAGGAAAGACATCACATGAGCCATACTTTTTCAGGTGGTCTTTTATTTCTTCAGGCTGGATGACCTGCTGAGACTTTTATAAATCTATGTGCATCCACCTCTAGAAATATTTTAGAAAATAAGTATTCATTACCATATGATGTTATCAGGGATAGCATTAGGAAAATACCTGTAGGTAAGAGAATTTGTAAAAACAGTCACCTGAACAAAGTCTCAGTACGTCCACTTACCTGACTTGCCTCTTTTCCAGTCGTAAAATAGTAATGAAAAAGTAATGCAGAGATATCACATACTTGTGTTGCACTGAGTGGTTATCTAGCCTCATATCTTTACCTTTCCTCAAGGAAAGGAAAAGCAGCTTAGTATTCTCAGTTATTACCTTGTTTTTCAGAAGCCGATCATGTATTTTGAATCTATTTGCTTTTGAACTTGCAGGTATGAGGACACCATTAGTTAATTCCAGTGGTAACTATGTGAATGCTGCCTTAAATAATATATAACTGCAGTAATTTAAAGCTGTTATTTTTGCTGTTTAAACTGTGAAAAGAGGGTATAAAAGTTGCTGCAGGGCTAGATTGCTGCAGATAGATTCTTTTGGAGAGCTCCACCATAAACATCTTTAGTATATACTGACTACAGCTGTAGATAGGAGCTTTTTTTTTCTTTTGTTTTTTGGAGCCTCATCTCTGCTCCCTTTACTCAGCAGTAGCTGCTTAGTTTCCCTTGACCTGTTTTCTACTTACTTTAAGCTTTAAAACAATTTTTTTTGAGAGTTAAAAGCTTTGTTTCTACACAAGAGCATTTGATAGCCAGTTCCCCAACAACAGCTAATTCTAGAAGACTGTTCTGGACTCAAGCTTTATCTATTATTTATTCCTTCTGAAGCTGTTCTTATAGCTTCCTGTCAGTCTTGCAAGGAATACAGAGTACTGAATGATCTGTGCATGACTCTTGCCATGTTATCCCAGGGGTATTCTTGCCGTACTTCCTTCACAAGGGTTGTTTACTTTAGTTTACCATACTACATCCTTGCTGTAGATAAGAAACCCTTTTCCTTGTCAGTTTTTGATCTAATAAATTTTATTAGCCCTAAACCCATACCTAGAAAACGAAATCCTGATTTTGTTCCCATTTATCACTTAATTCCTCACTTAAACATGTGCATTCATTATCTGCTTCTTAACTATGAAGAAGTAGGATGTATGCCTTGCATTGTAGATACATGTAAGATTGTAGACACCCTGTTGGGCACAGATGTCTTAAACTTTTTTGTAGCACCTATTGTAGTATATCATAAGTCTGATGAAGCAAAAAAGGCAGATTTTTTAGTAACCCTAGTGTGGCTTTTAAATAGATCAGTAACAGTAGTTTCCTGGACTAATAAGTAAAGTGGGTTGAAAAGCAGGGGTCTCGAAGCAATATTTGTCACTATTGCTTAAGTATATTTTTTGTGAACAAATCATGGTAAAGAAATAACCTTTTCTTTTGTTACAGGAACAGTATGAATTGTACTGTGAAATGGGTTCCACTTTCCAACTGTGTAAAATCTGTGCAGAGAATGACAAGGATGTGAAGATAGAGCCTTGTGGACACCTTATGTGCACTTCTTGTCTTACAGCATGGCAGGTACTGTCATAATTCTTAGTGGAGAGATGGATGGATTTCTCTGTGACATCCCTGTTTACAGTGTGGGTATATGTTTGCTTCTTCAGATACGCAGAGGGTTCAAGGACCATATATATATGTGTGTGTATGTATATGTATAAATGTATATATATAAAATGATAAACTTTTTCATTTTGTGGACCAAAATCTGAAAAAAAAATGTTCCAGTAATCACTAAAGTCTCAACTTGTAGGCCTGCAAAGGCCATTTGCTGATTGCTGCTAAATAGAAACGGCTATGGAGCTCTCAACACAAGAAGGACATGGATCTCTTGGAGTGGGTCCAGAGGAGGGCTACAAGAATGATTAAAGGGCTGGAGCACCTCTCCTGTGAAGACAGGCTGAGAGAGTAGGCCTTGTTCAGTCTGGAGAAGAGAAAGCCCAGGGGATACCTTATAGCAGCCTTTCAGTACCTGAAGGGGACCTACAGGGAAGCTGGGGAAGGACTGTTTGTAAGGGCATGTAGCAATAGGATGAGGGGTAGTGGCTTCAAGCTAAAAGATGGCAGGTCTAGATTAGATATTAGGAAGAAATTCTTCACTATGAATGTGGTGAGACACTGCAACAGGTTGCTCAGAGAGGTGGTGGAGGCCCCATCCATGGAGACATTCAAGGTCAGGCTTGATGAAGCCCTGGGCAACCAGGTCTAGTTAAAGGTGCCCCTGCTTACTACAGGGAGGTTGGACTTAAATGACCTTTAAAGGTGTCTTCCAACCCAACATATTCTATGATTCCCTGAGTGCAGTATGTAGGCAGCCAATGAAAGCTGGGTGTTTGGTCCAGATTCAACCACTCAGGTCACATCATGATGTATTCAAAAGGCACAAAGAGGGCAGGTAGCAGCTCGAGTGTATAACTGGCTAGACAGCATTTTATGAGACAGGATGTCTTTAGTGAGAGGAAGGATTCAGTCAGTAATACAAGTCATTAAATGGCTTCTGGAAAAATAAGGTTAGAGTTCCTTTTAATGATATGTAAATTATTAAACCACCTAGCTTTAGATAGTTATTGGGGTAAGAGATTGAATGTAGGGGAAATTCTGATCTCTCAATGCAAATTTCCAGAGTATGCCCAGGAACACAGAGACTTCATGGGGAGGCTGGTGTGTTTTGTCCATATTGTTCATGGACACACTGGTCTGTGGAAAAGGGGGACTTGTACCTTTAGTTCAGTGAACGAGCACTTGGCTTAAGAATTAGAAGTAGAAGCCATTCCCCTTTACAGCTTCAGACTTTCCCTTAATAGGTGTTTCTCAAACAAAATCATTTCTACCTGCTTCTCCCTGCCCCTTTCCTCTTTTGTATCTGTATGTTGTCGGCAGAAGTCCAAGGTCATCCTGTTCTCAGACAGGACTCCGTGCCGTGGTTAGGCATCAGTCCTTGGTTACAAATGTACTGAGAATAGTAAAAAGAATCCTTGATTCTAGTCCATTTTTGACCTGGTTTTAAATGAGTTCCTCTCAGTTAATGAGTTTTCATCCTTGTGTTTGAGATACGACTTAAAGTACTATAGTTTTTCTTTTCAGATTCCTAATTAAGAAATCATCATTAGCAACCCAACACAATGTATCAGAACTATCATTTAAGTTTTTCTTCCATTAGCAACAAAGCTTGCTGTAAAAGGCACGTTCTCAGTTTTCGATTTTGTGTTCTTTCTGAAATTTGACTTTGATGCTCAAAATGCAAATCTTTCACATTTCTCACAGATCAGAAGTTCAGAGAAAATTACGTCTTAGACATACCCAAATGAGAACATTTATTTCACTACTAAGCAGCTGCTGACCTGGAACAGTATTTCTAATTTCAAGAGTACCTTTTTTTCTGTTCCTACCAGTTTCATTGTGAATGATGAACAGAGGTCTACCTATGTTAATCTTTGACTTAAAAAAATTCTGAAGTTGTTGTCTGCAGCTTTTTTTCATCTTAGCTGAAAGGAGTAAGAAAAAGGACTGGAATCTTTGTCTTTTGACTGTTGGGTGTCTCGTAGCATGGTCACAGCATGTTCCAGTGCTGAGCCAGTGATGTACTCTGGTTCCAGAGAACTGAGAAGCTGAGGTCCTTGATATCTTAGCCAATAGCTAGGGATTCAAGAAGAGGGCAACAAAGCATTTTAGGCTCAGAGAAAGGCCATGTTTAAAAACATCAAGCTTCCTCAGAACATCCCGGTCAGCTGTAATTGGCCAGGTATATTTTGGACTTCATTATAAATTTAACTTTTGTATAATTAGTGAAGCAATGAAGGAATATTGCACTGTAACAGTGTCAGCTGTTGCAAGCTTCTGGTGGGCTACTGTTTAATTGGCAGCATAATAGCTCATTAGACACGCCTCAAGAGGTCCAATACAGATGTTTTCACTAAGCAGAAAAGAATTGAGTAAGCAACATCAGACCTGCATAGAATACTAAGGATGACTCCGAGTTGCTCACCTTTATGCAGATCAGTCTCTCAAATAAGACTTGATTGAACTGTTTCCTTTTTGTATTATGCGACAGGAGTAAAATGTCATTTTCTTCATGTTGTTGTCTGAAAACAACATGTCTGGACCTGATTCTAAAAGCATATGGGCGTGTATGCTGTGTTGCAATGTTCACAATAGCTGCTCTCTCAATGTTCCAAGTAACCTTGCTGTGGGCATGGACAAGTGTGCGTATTCATATAAACGTCTCGGAGTTCTGCTTTAATTTCGCAGCTGTATTCATGCTGTTGAAGACAAGTATCAGCTGCTGCAATTGGTTACCCAATATATTTTGTTGAACTTCATGCTTTTGAAAAGAAAGGAAGGAAACTGTTAGTACAGAGCTGTTTGACAAAATAGAATAAAGCCTTGCAAATGAAAAGCTTGGTGTCTCATCTGTAAGGCTGTTCTTAAAGATGAAACGTGAAGAATTATATGAGTTAGGGATGACTTCTGTTCGCTTGACAGTGATTACTTCAGTAGGCCAATATAATTTGGAGGCACTTCCTAAAGTATTAAGTGATGTTGACTAGTCCTTTGTATTTAGGCTGCTAGAAGTAGATTACATATAATCTCTTGGTACAAAATAAAAATCCAGTACTAGCCATGCCAATAGAGATGACTTTTCTCAGGAGACATCATTTATAGTTATCTGGCCTTGGGATACACTTCTTCCACAAACCCTAAAATCACTTGTCAATTTAGTGAGACGGGCAACTGTCAAGATAAAAATAACACCAGAAAAAAAATTAAAGCTGTCCTTGCATCCGAGAAATCAGAATGCTGTGCTTGCCTGATGATATTTCAGGATAGGTAGGTTGTTTAGAATTGATTTTTGGTGTTGCTATCTTCTTAGCTGTCTGTCTCCCTGAGTGTAAATATGACACGATCTGATTTCTGAATTCAGATTGAATTGTCTTGGTGCCTCAAAACTTCATGGCAGTTTTGGGTGTGCTTTGGTTTTCTTTTTAATTCAAATTTACGTTGTGCCTCTTGACGAAAAAATTTCTGTATAAGTGTTTGGAAGACCTGTCTCTCTGATTCAATTTTTGATGATTAGTAGTCCAAAATCTACTTTAAAGGCTTTCTGATATACTTCTGACGAGGAATAACATGTTTCTGAAATTAATTAAAGCGATGAAAATACAGCTGCTCCAAAATCACAGAACACATTATACCGTTTAGAAGTTAAAATTCCAGTAATTCTTGTTTCTGATAAGATGTGAAAATAGTTCCTTGTTTTACATAATTTACTGAAAATCTAGTAAAATCCTGGTTTGCTACTTGAAGAAATAAAAAAATGTTTGCAACTTTAGATATTCTGTATGTGTATTGCTCTATGATGTTAATGTTGCAGCCGTGATGGACTATATATGTGCTCTTCAGGTAATGAGTGCTGCATGCCCTAAAGCTCATCTGCATTTCTAACTTAAAATGAAAAATAAATACTTTATATTTAATATAAAAGATAAATAATACAAGGCTTTATCTCTCTGTCTATACACCTCACCTTCTTCGCCCTGAAAGAATAGGAAAATTATAGTCCTAAAAGGCAAGGTATTACTTCCAGACCTGTAATACTAAGACAATTACAATTTTGGTGCTTTGTAAAGATAATGGTTGCATTTTGCTTAGTTCTTTTTAAGTGCAGCTTAATCTTTTGAAGAAGGACAGTTTTAAAAGTGCAGTCATTTTACCATTTACTGTAGTTAAGTATCTACAAATCTGTTTCCTGTTTACTCCAGTGCTTTACAAGCTTTTAGAGACCTGTTAAGGGCATTTTTGTGTGGAAAGATAGAAGACCTACTTTATAAATTACTTCAGGTTTTTATTTTTAAAAATTTATGTCCTTTTATTTTTGGTCTTGCTCTAGGAATCCGATGGCCAAGGCTGTCCTTTCTGCCGCTGTGAAATCAAAGGAACTGAACCAATCATTGTGGATCCCTTTGATCCAAGGGATGAAAACTCCAGATGCTGCAGTATTATTGATAGCTTTAGTATGCCCATGTTGGACTTGGATGATGATGATGATAGGGAAGAATCTTTAATGATGAATCGCTTGGCTTCTGTCCGAAAGGTAAGTTTTCAAAAGCTGTTGGACAGATAAAGCTCTATACATTTGTAAATGAAGTTGCCTGTAACTGTCAACTATGAGAGGTTGCCCTAGATTTCAGCAGCTCACTGCACAGTTCTCGCGTTGGAAGAAAAAAATGCATCAGTATTGCAGCAATAATACTCAAGTTGAGCAAGAGAGGAAAAAAATGGCGGATTCTGGGCTGATCTGAGCAGAGTTAACTCTGTTTATAATGGAAGAAGCACAAAACTAATCTGAAATAAGCTGTATAGACAATTTCATTAACTATTTTTTTAAAGAAAACAAAAAAAATATATATACAGAATATATTACTAGTTTTCTGCACATCTGTGGATAAACCTGTACAGAAGTTTTAGGATTAAACTTGAGTTTCTAAATAGGTTATAGATATTACTGCTTTGTAAGGATGACTTGGAAACCAATTTGTATTGTACACAAGTAGCTTTTAATCATGTTTTATGTGAGTTATAGTGGGAAAAGTGTATCTGATATTACTCATAGTGTTTTGCGATGGTTTGTGTCCTGAAAGTGCTCTACGTTAAGTTAGGATCTGTGTGTAGTCACAGGAGATTTTCTCACTGATAAATAAGCACTATCATTAAGAAAAGTTTATTTTACATTGGTAGCTTTTGCTACTGTAGTTTATCCTGGAATAGATATAATAGATACTGTCATAGGCCATGCAACGCTGAATTTTACAGTGCATTTTCTGTATTTTACCTTTTACTAAGGTCATCTAGATTTAATAGTTGCCGTGGAATTAATTCTGTAACATCTTGGCATTTCCTTATTGCTGTATCTGTTTTAGAAAAAACAAACCCCACAGTGTTTCAACCTCATATATCGGAGAGTATCTGTCAGTAAATATGCATACTTCTGATATCCTTCCTAACCTCTTAAGTCAAATGAATCATTCTGGTGTGGTGTATGTAATACAACGTGGCCTACTCTTGGGAACGGTTTATCCTTCCTGCCTGGACTTAAATTGCAGTCTGCAGTCTGCAGCCTGACCTCTGTGAGATAGCCTTGAATTGATGGGCTTTAATAACACTATCACTTCCGTGATAAAGCAAAAATGCATTATGCTTTTATCAAAAGAAGGAACAATAGGTTTTGCTATAAGAAGTCTTGTTTTCAGTATCTATCTAGTGCTTTGGTGCTTGATATTTTTATGTCATTAATTTCATTGTTCAGTGAAAGAAACCTGCTAGTTTCCCTGAAGTTTAGGAGCAGCATTTTCCACTCTCTGTTAACCTCTTGAAGTCCCTACTTGAAAATGTTGAATTGTCAGGTCATTTGGTGATCTTCAGCTGCTGTTTTCCTCTTAAAACTGGCATCAGTGGCTGTACAGTGATGCTCTTAACTGTACCAACTGTGTGGAACATAGCGTTATTTATATACACTTTTTGTTAGCAAAGCCTTCATACGCCTTGACTATTTCTTTTAATCATTGTTTATTTTTCCTACTAAACAGTGTTTCTTCAGAGCCTGCTAGAATGAACTCTCTTTTTCATCTATGAAATTATTTGGGAGTTTCCACTTTTTGAATTTTTCTTTTGTTTCTTGTCGATGCTGTTAATGTGAATATGGTGCTGCATATATTGGCTGTAAATCATTTGATTTGTTGAACCAGTGGAGGTTAGATCACAAAGATTATTTAGTTCTTGCAGCTAACCTGCAAGTAACTGTTGTTACTGTGTGATCCCAGTGAACAATTATTTAAGTTCTTATTTTATTGCAAGGATTGTTGTATGCTTTTTAAGATAAAGCTGTTAATCCTTAAAAATCACCTGGCCCAACCATGTGGTATTCCCGAGAAAGTCTCCTTGTGGCTAGTAGTGAGCTGGGGTGTTACACTTGCTAGAAGAGGAAGGTTCCAGGGACCTGAAGTCGTGATGAAAGTGACTGTGGGGCTTTGTGAGTTTTTAGGGAAATACTCAAATCAGCCCTTATTGTTCTGAAAGCCCTGTGGGAGGAGCACTGCTAAAGTGTTTCCAGGCTGTTACTACCAGTTTTCACTACCTTTGCATCTTGTACTTGGAAATAAATTCATAATGCAAAGAATAGTTGCAGTAAGCTCATTTTGGAAGCACACATTCCGGTTCATCACTGATTAAGGGGCCTGGATGGGTTTTATAAGGGAACTTGTCTGACAAATTGAAAAGCTGAAAAACACTTTCTGCAATTGTCAATTGACAACAAAGTGTAAAGAAGATACTTTTTTTTTTTTGATCACCTGCTGTACCTGTATAAATTATGAATCTAAGTTAGATATCAGGAAAATGCCAGTTCTGCAGTTTATTACTGAATCTCTGAAGCATAAACCGGAAGAGGTATCTGACTTAAGTCCCTGCGGGCCCTCAGACTTGAAATTGCTGTAAGGAAAAGAATAATCACAAAGCTTCTTACTCATTCTTTAATGGAAAGAGTAAATGGATACACTTTAAGAAAAATGAATCTTTCCTGCTAGGTGTTGTGTATGAGTCAGCAGCAGCAGCAGATCAGCTGTAACAGAGGCTTTAGAGAAATCCACTGCAATTAGTCTGCTTATCTGCCTCATCAAGCAGCTTATATTTTTTTAATTTCCAAATTGTCTTCAGATATTTCTTTATGAAAGATGAAGAGTGGTGCCAAAACCTCTGCAAATTGTCTCATCACTGAGAAATTTCCAACCCCGTGGTATCAGATTAGCTAAGGCGGTTATTGCCTGAAGTGTTCCTTTTTTCAGCTCTTACACCATTTGTACTAGCCAAGCACAGCGTTATAAAATGCACATTAAAAATAATGTATGGATCATCAACTCAGGTAAATATTTAAAGTGTTGGAGGTTTTTTTAATTTTTACAGAGGGTATTTGAGTCTCCAGTAGACTTAGGTTTATTATTCTGTAATGTTTAATAGTCCTTTGTCCCAATGAATTATCTGTCATTTTACCTTGTATAAGACATTTTAAAAGAAAGAAAATAAAGAAAATGCCTAATGCAGTAGTTGTTGTTAAGAGCAAATAATTTTGAATTCATAATAGCTAATTATTTGATCCAAATAATATTACATGAATACATAGAGAAAGGCCCTAGCAGTATAGGACACTATGAGGTTTTCAGTAGCTTGAAATGAATTAACATTCTCTCGAAATACTTTCTTCCAAAACTAGATGAAATTACCTTGTCTGGGGACTTACCATCTTCTCTGGAATTAATTTCCTAGCTGTCAGAATACACCAAAAACTGACTTTGATTCACAATGTTACTTTAAAGTAGTAATAGTAAATTGTCAAAGCTGAAAGGCTCTGTTTGTCATGATGAGGCTTCTTTCTAGCAGATGAGTTAGGTCAAATTTAACATATCATGACTAAAAAACACTCAAAGCAACCTTGGTTCTCAAAATGTGAGGGGAGAGTGTGTTTTTTGAGTCCTCCCCCTCATTTTCACATTATTAAACTGATTTCTGTCTGTTAATGAAGAGAGATATACACCATTTAGTAATAATGTTTTTAATTTCATCCTATAAAATACATGAATATATATCATAGAATCACAGGCTGCTTTGGGTTGGAAGGGACCTCAGAGATCATCTAGTTGCACCCCCTCTGCCATGGGCAGGGTCACCTTCACTAGCCCAGGCTGCCCAAAGCCTCATCCAGCCTGGCCTTGAGCACTGCCAGGGAGGGGGCAGCCACAGTTTCTTTGGGCAATCTGTGCCAGGGCCTCACCACCCTCATAGAAAAGAATTTCTTCCTAATGTCTAATCTAACCCTGCCCTCTATCAGCTTCAAGCCATTCCCCCTTGTCCTGTCACTGCACTCCCTGGTGAACAGTCCCTCTCCCACTTTCCTGTAGAACCCCTTTAAGAGCTGGTAGGTGGCAATTAGGTGTCCCTGGAAGCTTCTCTTCTCCAGGCTGAACAAGCCCAACGCTCACAGCCTGTCCTCATAGGAGAGGTGTTCCAGCCCCCTGATCATCTTGGTGGCCCTCCTCTGGACTCGTTTCAACAGCTCCATGTCTTTCCCATACAAGAAACCCCAGAGCTGGTCACAGCACTGCAGGTGGGGTCTCAAGAGAGCAGAGTAGAGGGGTGGAATCACCTCCCTTGACCTGCTTGCCACGCTGTTCTTGATGAAGCCTGTAACATCAGGCTCCAAATATGTACCCAGGTATTCCTTCAGGTGTACATTTCTTAACTCACATGTCACTTCCTTCCTAATGGTATGCCTGCTTTGTGGGAATTGATTAAAGTCATGCTATGTGACAAGAGAGGCCTTCACTGCTTAGTTACTAGTATTTGAAAGAGGCGTAAATGCTGCGAGGCAGCGTGCCTGCCTTTGTTAAAGTGTATTTTTCCAATTCCCCAGGCAGTCTCATAGCCTGAACTTTGTCTCCCTCCTTCATGTGCATTTTTCTTGGGTTAGCAAAGGTAAGATCAGATAAAGAACAAACCTGTCTACGTAAAGAAAAGTTTACATCAGTAAGTGTTAAGTGCTGTAACTTTATATCCTCATACAGATTTTTAAGTCCAGATGATCCTAATCTGTTTAGATCACAATTTACCCTAAATAGGAAATGTACAAATACGTGAGTTACTCTTAACTGACCTGAAATAAAGGAACTTCAGGGAACTACTTGGAAATGAAAAGTCCACTTCTAGTGTAGGTGTGCTTGAACCTTCTTAGATGTCACATTATGCAGTTTATAAATTACTGAGTTTGCTCCAGCAGGACTTTAACAATCAGATAATATTCCTCAGTCAGTCACTTGCTAGGATTTGTGGTGTTACGCTTTTCATAAGTGCCTATCGGGCAGAAAAGCATTTGAAGCCTAAACTCTTTGATGGAATAGCCTGACTGCTAGTATTTTCATCTGAAAAACCTTTGCTAGAAATTGTAATCAATGTCAGAAGCAGCCTAATTCTTGAATTCACAACCACTGGGGGCAAACTGATACCAGTACATCCCAGTAATAAATTTATCTGATTAAATAATGCTGCAGTACATTTGCAAAGTAAGTCACAGCTGCTTTTCCCTTGGCAGCAGTCATGCCAAGTCCACATTGTTACAAAGGAGGCTTGTGTTCTTTTCCTTAATTACATCTTTATTGCACAGGTCGGCGCGTGGTGCAGCAGAGCCCCTTTGTACGCTGCAGGTCTGTCTTCTGTCACTGCCAGCTCATTTGTATTAGTTTGTGTCTCAATCGCTTCCTTGTTTTATCTTCTTGTCAGTCTGCTGCTCTCATTGCTGCTTTATTGCCAGTGAATGGAAAATACACAACTCTTCCCTAGGTGACAAAAAGAAAAAAATTTAAATGACAAAAAGGAAAAAAAAATTAAAGCTGTTTGTAGGGAGTCTGCCAGAAAGAGTCGGTATTACGTTCATCTGCTAATGCCCTGGCATCCACATGAAGTGCAGCCATCCTGTTGGCCTTGCTGTCAGCAAACATCGAGTGATGCAGCTGGACAGATTGTGTGGGGGTGGACAGGAAAAACACAGTGTTTTTTGTAATGGGAATGTGATGGAAATCTGATACTCGGTGCTGAAGAAAACCTGTTTGTTGCTGTGGAGCATTTTGGCTTCTTAGTTTTATTTTTAGTTTCAGTAGATCTAAACAAAGAATCATAGTTTTAGTTCCTCCCAGGAAAGCATTCTCACTTCAGCACCAAGTACTGATATGGATTAAGCTTCCTTGTAGGTAGTGGAGAGAACCTGCTTTTGCTGTCAGATGGTGTTTTTTTGGGTTGGTGTTGGGTTGGGTTTTTTTCTTCTCTTTGTCTCATGCTTTAGAAGTTATACTTTAAACTGGTGGCCATCACCAGTTTTCTTTTTGAAATCTCTGGGGCCCCCAGCATGCTCTGATATCACTGTGGCTTTAGGCAAGAGTAGTTCAGGAAACTGAAATACTCTTTTGCTATTCTGAAACAAGACATTGATGTAAGCTTAAGTTTAAACTGAAGTTTTTTCACATGCTTACAACTTTGAAAAGTTTCCATTTAATTTTAGCAGTTGCGATTTACCATTCATGGAATATGATAGTTAGCGATAGCTAAATGCTAGATATATAGGGAACTGAAAGTTTATCACATAAAATAATTCCCTGTTTCAATAGAATTAAAGCCATGTCAGGTTCTAAGAATCCTGAATTTTTAAAGAAGTTTTCCTATTGTTCTAGCTTTTGTTGCTGCCTACTAGGTACCTACTGCACCTAGTATAGTAGATGTAGTAGGCACAGTCCCCTTTTTTTAATGTGAATATTTTCATTATTTCTGTGTCATCTGGAGCTGGACTGCTGTTATGGCAGGAGAAAAGAATTCTCACATGGATGAGACCAGAAAAGTGTAAAAACAGGTTTTCATAGTGAAGTAGCAGTGGGTATTCTTAAAATGCTGCACTACATTGTACCTGTAACTGTGGATTCACACACATTTGAGATTCTCTCAGATTATCTTCTTAGGAAGTCAGGTTAACTAATGAGATGGTATGACCATTAGAACATTCTAAATTCCAAACAAAGGTTTCCTGTCCAGAACTCTGGTTCAGCTTTGCCTATTTCTCTTAGTGTTTGTTTCCAATGTCCTTTATATATGTAGGATTGTTTCTGAGATCTTCTGGAGCTATTCCTTGCTCACTGAGACACAGTATGTTGTGCAACACCTAAATGTAGAGACTACTACAATACTTTAAACAGTTGTATCTTTTTGGAGGTAAAGCACCTCCTCATTTTCTCTTATTTCAAATTATTTGGGAAATAAATTCATAATGCTGTAGCCAAAGTGTTGAATATATTACGTTACATGGCTCTTGAATTTTAGGAGTGCTGGATGGAGTTACAACTAAACTTTGAAAACTAGTGCCATTAAATGATACAGTGTTTAATATGCTATTTAACTGATAGATGCTTTCTGTTAAGGAAAATGAATTGACATTCAATTTGTAGTAATTTTATAATTACGGTTGCTCAAGCGTGCTTGCGAGATACATATCTAGCTTAGTTATTCAACTTCCCATAACGTTTAGAGAGGCTAAGCACCTCATAATCGTTCATGTGTTTTTCCTCATGGATTTTCAGTCAAGGTCAGGGACATTCACCAACTAAAGGAAATAAAATTTAAGGCTATATTCAAGTCATTTAATATTGACATTGTGACTACTACTTTATAGAAAGGAGGAACTAGGAAGCTTCTGGTAGCCATGAAGAGCATGAATCTTGAGTTGCTCAGTCTCTTGAATTTGGAGGTGTAGTTGTTGACACTGAGTTTTAAGACCCTACGTATCAGAAAATAAATCGTTCTGGCAATGGAATTGAACCTCAGACTTCTCGCTGTCCAGCACTTCTTCACTCTATAATTTTCTCTTGCAGTGTCACCCATTAACACTGTGGTAGCTCCTTTTTGTGAAGGAAATCTGATCGCAATCCCAATTGCATAGAAGAGAGTATTAAACTGAGCTTTAGTGCATAGGGTAGGGCAAGGAGCCAGTATGCTAGATTTTTTTTCTGGCTCTCCTTTTGAATTTAAAGAATTTAAATTCTAATCAGAATCTTTAACATAGTCACTATATGTAAAGAAAGGCAATGTTGTTTACTTGTTTACCTTGTTAGAGAACTTCCTAGTCCCATCCCTGTTACCACTATGGGATATATAGCATTGGTGGGAAAAAAGCTGACAAAAAGAGGGGAGAGAGGTTACCTTCAAAGCGATTTAGCTTAGCAGATGGGTGTATTTTTGTGAGCAATTTTATGTTCTTGCCTTAAGAAGATGGCAAATTGTTAGCCTCTATAGGCAAGTGACATAGTGAGAACACAAGGATGTCTCAGTGCACAAGTGGCCTGAGGCTTGTGCTTGGTCTGAATGTCTTCAGCTACTCACATCTTCTGTCTGGGAAAGCAGGAAACAGCATAAACATCCAGGTTTGTCTACAGGACACTGATACAAATCCAGTGGGTTCACAGAAGTAACTTTAGCTGATTTATGCAAACTGTGTTTGCAAAAACTAAGCCAGATGAGTTCAGGAGCTAGTTGCAAAAATGGGTGGAGCCTGTACCGAGGACGAAAGACCTTGGTTCTGATGAATTTGAAAGGATAAATCAAGGAAAAAAAAATCATAATTTGTCATTGAGGGTGGATGCTAAGTCTCTGTGTGTGTCATTAGTTTAATATTTGCTAAAAGGATAAACTGAGTTATACTAAAATGATTTTCATAAATCGGCAGATTAATGAGGAAAGGAATAACTGCTTTGCCTACTGGCTTGCTGATGATTTTGATTCATGTATTTTCAGAAGACATATGCATTCTACTTTCTATGGAATATATATTTTAGATTAAATACACCCTGTGAATGAAAACATTGTTGAGAGTAGCAGTACTACAGCAGTGTCTGTTTGTGATTTTTACCCTTTATATGATAATGACTACTTGTTTTTCAAGCCAATTATTGGACTATATATTCTTTTATTTTCATCAAAAGTTAAGACAACTCTTAGATTTTGAGGTAGAATGTCTTGTAGACTTCTTTTTCAGTAACCAGAAGACGACCCATCTATACTATCTGTTAAGAGTAGCAGGGTGTCCATTATGAAACATGTTGATTAGTAACTACCTGACAAGTATCAAATGTTTTAGTCATGGAATGGAAGTTGTATATTTGGTCATCAGGTAAGCACAGGTATTTTCTCTCTTTTTTTTTTTTTTCTTTAATCTTGAAGTGCAATGAGAGGCAGAATTCACCAGTGACTTCCCCAGGATCTTCCCCTCTTGCACAAAGAAGAAAACCACTTCCAGACCCCCTGCAAATCCCACATCTTAGTCTTCCACCTGTACCTCCTCGACTGGATCTTATTCAGAAGGGAGTAGCACGGTCACCATGTGCCAGCCCAACTGGATCGCCAAAGGTAAGACTTACTGAACCTTTATTTCTCTACATACAAACATGGACAAAATGCATTCAGCTGTTCTCAAGGTGAACTTACTTTTTGGGGCAGGGTGGGAGAAGATATACTACTATGAATTTTTCCATGTGTAATTTCTTTCCAGCAGTTTGCTCTGCCCAAAAGAACTTCTAACTCCTGACAAAAAAAAAAAAACCCAACAAACCCAAAAACCACAAACCCAAAACTTAGAAAAACTTTTTATTAGATCCATTGATTACCTCTCTTATCTCCCTCAGTTGACTTTGGTGTGTGCCTGTCCCGTTGCATAATACCTTATGTAGTCAGATGTTCACCGCTACATGTGTTGGTCAAATGTGACCTCTGTTTGTCTGATGATTATATTGCACTTGTCTGTGGTCAGAATTATAAAGATATCGCTGTTATGGATCGGTTCTGTAATAAATCCTGATTCATGAGAATAAATAGAAATTAAAGCTTCCTGAAAATAGATTTTAAGGTCATTATCTCATTTAAATTATATGTTGTGCTCTGATAATGATTTATGTTCAATTTCTACAGTATCCTCACAAGAAAAGTATGTGCAGATACCCTGCTTTCAAAACCTTAACTAGCATTTATTAGGATTCAAGTTTCAAGGGAAATAATAATGACTCTATAGCTAATAAATTATATGCACTTTTGTGAAACTAATGATACTAAAGACGTAATGATTTTTGAGTGGATAGGCGTGAATGAGAACAAAAACTATTTTTGTTGCTCTCTATTATGAGTTGATCATTTTTTTGTGATTGCTGTAGAGAAGGGGTATTAGATTTAAACTCTGATTTTTAGATGATGAATTCAAACTCAAGGTCAAAACATGACTTGAAACTTGTGTGCTCATAATACTCTAGTATGAAGTACCCTATTTATTTTGTCAGTTTTTTACTCCTGGCTTGAAAATCAACTTCTTTTTTTTTTTTTTTTTTAAGATTGTAGCAGCTTATGATTTAGACCAAAAAAAAAAGAATTTTGAATAGGTTCTTTAGCATTCCACATTTTTTATATTATGCAAGAGAATTTATAACATGTTGAGGGTATATGCTAAACATTTGACACATCCATTAAAAAACAATTTTACAATAGTATATTTTTATAAAGTTCACGTATAAAAAAATTAGAAATGCCATTAATATTGCTTTAAATTTTCTGGGTTTCTCCTTGAAATTTTATCTGAAAAAAAAATTGAAGGTGAAAAGTAAATAACATGGGGACAATGGGGACTAATTTCATTCTTTTAAAAAGTAATGATTATTTTTAAAAGAGAATTTAGTCCTACCAACATCACCATTTCAGTCAAAAAACTCTCTTTCTGCAATGGAAAACTATAAGCCATAACGAAAAATTCGTCCCTAGCCATAACGTTCCTGTTGTGACAGTGAGAATAGCTATTTTTCTTAAGTGGCAGCTGAATTAAATATTCCATCCTATTTATATGAGTAGACCTCTAGGTAGAGTAACTTTATTTTCAATCTAACATGTTGAGCTGCTGCTCAAAGAGTAGTGGTAGGTTAACCTGTGGAATGAGAGCGAGTACTGTTCTGAGTTCAGAACTTTTGTGGTTTCTGTCTCTTCGAGTGGTAATAACATGAAGACTTATCAGAGTCCAGGAAAATTACAGTAGCTGGTAGTAAGAGAAGAACATTTTGGAAAGGCCTGGCCCGAGTGTTATTTTGTAAGATGCTGTTAGCAATTCTCTCCTAATGAGAAAGTTTTATGTTTTCTCAGACTTCTGCTCTTAAGGCTACCTGTGTAAGGTTTGGTTTGGGGGTTGGTTTTTTTTGGTAACTCAGTTTTCAGCTTTTTCCAAACATTGCTCAGAATTCATACCAGCAGCTGAGTGATCTAAAGGATGAAAGCAAAGGAAAAAAGCAAAAGTCAGAGAAATCTGCCTCACTGTTCTTTTCTCCTGCCCACCTCCTTCCTTGAGTTACTCTGAAACAGCAGAACTGGAAGTATGCTTTCTGAAGAGACGCCAGGTTGTCTGCAGAATGCAAAGACAGGACTTGCATTTAACCTTCTGGCAGTTAGTCTAGTGATGCCTTGAAAATACCTCAGTTAGAAATGGTAAAGCTGTATTTGATCATGAGAGAAATATGCATGCCTATAGGTAACTGGTTTTTTTTAAACTCACTGTGTTGTTTAGTCTTCTCCTTGTATGGTGAGGAAACAAGACAAACCTTTGCCAGCACCACCACCTCCCTTGCGTGATCCTCCACCACCCCCACCAGAGAGACCACCTCCAATTCCACCCGACAACAGGATAAGCAGACACCTGCATCACCCAGAAAGCGTGCCTTCCAGAGACCAGCCAATGCCCCTTGAAGGCTGGTGTCCCAGGGATGTGTTTGGGACAAGTCAGCTGGTAGGATGTCGAATAGGGAGTGATGCTTCTCCCAAACCAGGACTGACAGCAATTTCAAACGTAAATGGAAGGCACAACCGCATAAGTTCTGATCCAGGATTTATGAGGAAACACAGACGTAACGAGCTGCCTGCAGAAGGTGCCAAGGTATGAAATGAGCTGAATATGTTGAATCCTAACTTGATACCCTAATACAGCATGGTCTTGCATTGGCTAAAATACTGGTAGTTCAGTGTTGATCTGCTGTTTCAGAATCTTCCGTGTCATGACTTAATAATAAGCTGGCATAAATAAATAAATACTGTAACTTGTAAAGCAGCAGTATGTGAGGTACTAAGTTACAATTTTAACACCAAAACTTTAAAACAATTGTTTGGAAAGAAAATTTTAGAATTGCTATATTCTTTTAACAAATTGAACAGTTGCTGTGTGGTAATGTAAAACTGTAAGCTCTAATATAATTTTATAGCATCTCAGGTACACTTTGGAGGTGACTGATGCCAAAATTATGTATGCAGTTGCTGATGGAATAGTAGATGTTCCTGTTACCTCTGTCATAGGTTGAGTCAGGACTTGGTAACCTCTTCAGTCTGTAATGTAGGCAATATGTACAGATGATGTATGCAGATATACTTAAATGTCAGATATATTGCGTGCATTAACATAGAAAGCTAAATATTCTAAAGGTCAGTTGTGTTGTTCATCAGTAAAGCATTATTTTTAAAAGAGCATTACATTAGTCATGATGTTGAGTATACTCTAATGGAAAAGATGTAAAGGGGAAACAAATACATCCAAAGCCAAGCTGACTGTAGAAACATTTATGGTATCTTTATCACTGCCTTTATGGGCAGCATCCTCAAAAGCACTCAGTGGCACAACCCCAGTATTGCATTCTTTGGTTTGGCATTATTGTCGAAACCTTTTTCTTTGCCAGTTGTTTACAGTAACACACGTATCTTTAACTGAATTTTTACTCCTCTGTGTATAAATCAGAACTCCAGCTGCTGGAGCTGTACAGTGCTGTAATTTTTCCATAGCAGCTTTTCTCTTTTCTTGGACAAATGCCCACTGGATTGTCCAGTAATCCATCTTCATTGCTGAGGGTGTTCAAGAGTTGCCACTGACATCCTTTGCACTGATGGTTTAGCTTGGTTTGGCTAGAGGGGAGCTGATTATCACCCACAGGAGAAGCATATTTTCCCCTGTCCTCAGTTGCAGTGAATATTATGCATGTCTATAACGACAGTGTTTCTTCTATCAAAAGCAGCGAAGGATTGTTTCTGTATTTTCAAGCAAGATACCTGGGGGGAGAGTGTAGAGGGAGTAATTCTGGCGTTAGACTGCTTCAGACAACTTGCAAGGCCATGTACAATTGGGGGGCTTAGGTTTGAAGAGAGATCAAGGCCAACAGATGGCCTAAGAGGAACATCCTAATTCTGCTGTGAACAGTTTTATCAAAGCACCTTGGAAATTTATTCCTAGAGCAGGTTCTTGACACAAAGCCACTGCTCTTTTTTTTATTCTTTTCTTTCCTTGAAGAGTACATAACTTGTGCCAAGAAGGATAGATTTATGGTTAAGCTACAATAGTTAGGAATCATACATTTTTCTATTTGCTTTTCCTGAGATCACGAGCTACTTAACCTTTCTATCTCCATTTTATATTGGTTTTCATATGGATGTTTTAGTCATTTTGAAAGTATGCTACTGAAATTCAGTTACAGTTGACAAACAACATTGACGTATATGATGAAAGGTGCTGAAGAACTCTATGATTTTACACATACTTAGAATGTCCTTCTATCAGCATTGAGGCAAACCACAAAATTTTATTTACAGCGAGCCTGTTGTTTAAAATGTTTAGCTTGTCATCTGATTTTAAAAGGATTTGGGGTTTATATCATCATAGGTCATTCCAGTTGTGGTCTGGTGCAGTATTGAAGCCAATGTAATAAATAATTCTCAAATCAGAATAAGCACTTGGTGTAGAAGTGAGCTTGTAATCTGGAGAAGTCACATATGTGTTTCTTTAACCAAATGCTGTTAAAACTGTCATCTTTGGGTTATAGATCTAAGCCATTTGGTTAAATGAAGCAACTGACAACTCTGAATTACTCTTCCAGACTGTATACAGAGTCATCCCTGATCGGTTGGGATATAATATTTTTGCTATTGGGAAAAGCCAAGAATCAGGAAGACAATCCTGTGGGTAGGGAGTAGATTCTGGCAAGCACTGTATCACAGATTTCTAAAAAACATGTTAATATGTGTAGTGTGCTGTACCTGTTGTCTTCCTAGTGTGCTTCTCTCTCTCACGTTGATCAGTCTGCAACATCAAAATCTCAATTTCCCCCCAAGCAGTTCAGCTTTCATTGAGTGGTCAATCTAGTAACCATGATGTGGAATTTCACATTTTGGTGAGGTTATAAGGTAACATGTTCTGCAGCTCCCAAACAGGGTGAGTGGAAACAGGGATGAAAGAATCACTCTGGATGACAGCTCTGAAGTATGAACTCCTAGAAGAGCCTTTACCCATCATCTTCTCAAGGACTATTTTGTAATACCTAGTGGATGAACACCCATGATGATTGTAACACTTCTGCAATTTTTAGGTCTTTTCAAATGGTCATCTGATAAATGAAGAGTATGATGTCCCTCCACGGCTTTCACCCCCTCTTCCAGCTGCCTCCATCATTCCTAGTATAAAGTAAGTTAACTTCATTTGTAAAAGAAATGTGTTAATTAATGTTACATAATAGCACCGATTTTCTGGTGCTAAAAGTAAAATGGGGAAAGGAAATAAATAAAATTAACTAATATAATGAATACATTTTCTGTGAACTTTAATGTGGCTTTATAAAGGAAGTGTAAATTGTGTAGATTAAGTGGGGGAGGTTTTAATGTTAATTGAACATACTACATTTTTATAGGAAGAGAGAATAAATTGTGGCAGATCTTGCTCATGGGCATTTGACAGTGGAAGTGGACACTGCCTGGTTTTGCTTCTGCTGCTACATAAGTGTGGTCAGGGGTTATTTACTGCAGGAGATGAGAGATTCTAGGGAAAGTGCAAAGGCTAAACAGCATGATTTCTGCTGGATCGACTTTCTTGGATCGACTACTCCTTCCATGATACAGTGCAACCCCTGGGATGTTCCACGCCCTGTTAGTCAGAAGGATCAAGCAATACCTCTGATAGACCTCCTAAATACTTGCATATTCCAAAACAAATTGAATTCTGAAGAGGGGAAGATTCTTACCTTTTATTTTTCATAATTTTAAAATTAAAAAAACATTCTGCTCCTTGAAAATCCCATTTTTTACTGAGATTTTTGCAGATGTAGCCTAGAATCAAAGTACAATGTATACATATGCCATGCAGTGTTGATTGGAAGCTCCCCAAGATGCCATAGCAATGTGGACAGGCACAAAATCTATCCCAGGACAATCCAAAACTAGAACGTGTGCATTTAGTTTGGTCAAAGGAAACATCTTCATTAACTGATGTCTTCTGAATAGAAAATAGATGTGTTCCAGCCAAAAGAAAATCTTCAATTGATAAAACCAAACTCCGTAAACTTTTGAGGACAGGTTTAACTTTCATTTCTGATTTGGTTTGGCACTTAAAATTTTTTAAAAGTATACAACATATTTTAAATTTTTATTTTTAAATTATAAAAATATCAGTATGTAACCTAGGGGTAAGAAGTTCAAATGCTCTCATTAACAGCTACTAAAATGTCACATGGAATGGCTGTTAAAATTAAAAATGGATCTTCATATGTTGTTTTTTGAAACACTAATATGTCTACTTTAAATTTATTTTAAATTAAGTTTTTTTTTACCACAAGAAAAAATCCCAATAATCTATAAAATTATGTGTCAGTATGTAGGTGGAAAAACAGGGGGGTGGGGGTGTTTGTGTAGGGCAATGTTAAAAACCAGCAAATTTAATACATTTAATATTTCTACCAACCACAACAATTGCTTTCAAAAAGATAACCTAAATATTATTTAGCATGTTTTAATTGGAAATGCCAGAGATATTTTTCCTCTTGTTAAATTGACTGCCCTAAGCCCTTATAAATATGTTGATCTGTGCTTGATGCAGAAAACTCTTGCTTTTCACAACTATGCCACTGCAGTCATTCTGCTGCAAGTTTCTGATTTGCTTTTTTCTGCTTTCCAGTCTCCACGGAGTTGTGGCTTGAGAGCTTGTTTGTTTCATACGGCTGCAAGTCATTTTATTTTTTTTACTTATTATTATAAGTCTGTCATTTAAAAGGTTTGACTGAAGGATACATTGACCATGAATGAAATGTCTTAATCTAAATAACAAGGAGGCAAAATGACCCTTAGTTGAAACTTCACAATTCTAAAATATCCCTACTTAAATTGCTTGACTATTTACTGAATAAGGCATTAAAAATACGATGTGTTTTTCTTAATCACTCTGCTGATTTATTTTCATTTCACTAAATTCATTAGTATTAAGCATCTTCAAATAATTATTATCTTTTATTAGACTGCTGTAATACTTTTAGATTAGTTTTAGCAGCTTTGATCAATTTCATATTTTATTATTGAAGAAATAAAATTTCTCTGTGGAAGATACAGAAATGTTCTTCCTCAAAACTTAGAAATTTTCAAGTTAAATAGTGTTTGTTTTATTCCTGTGAGTAGGTCCTGGTTTGCTACATCAATAGGAAATTGTCCTCTTTGGCTCAAAGGTGCTTTTATACCACAGTGATGTTTCTGTGAGAGAGCATCTGATTTTGAGTATGTAACAAGGCATCTAATTCCAAGTATAGAATATTTTGTTGCTTTGAGGTAGTTAATGAACAAGTAGCATGGAGAGGTGTTTCTCCTCTTTTTATCCCTTCTAACTTGCTAAAGAACTTTGAAGGTGAAGTGCTGGTGTGACTTGGAAATGCTGGCTTACTTGACATCAGCCTTTGGCACGGCACTTCTCCAGCGGCATTAGAAGGATCACTGCAGACATGCAGGTTCTACCCATTATGAGAGTTGATGTTCTGGATGACACAATGTGCCCTTAGGTCATAGCTTCACAGGCCAATGGGTTGGGATGCATCAGCTGTTCTGTGATAATCCTCCGTGTGGCACACAGGCTTATCCTTGTGGTAAATAGAAGATTGTGTACTGCTTTGTATACACTTTGGTTTTAAGGTAGAGCACTCATGGACAGTTGACAAGTGTTGACTTGATCATCTGGGCCATAGCACTTACTTTGATGAATCAGAGTTTGCTTAAAGCCTTACAAGATGAAAGCTTTTGTCTGCCCTAGCAAGTAGTACTCTGCACGGAGGAGAAGAGTCAATAGTAAGGACCTGATATCTGTGCTGTATGTGTTATGAGACAGTAGTTAAACTAGGTGCAGTCTTGTCCTATGAATGTAACAGTCTTTGGCAATCAGAACTAATGGGAGCACACTTGGAGTGAGTCATGTATTTTAGTTTAATCTGAAAAGTATGCAAGTTGCTCATTCCTCGGCACAAATTAAAGCATGGTGAGGAGATAAAAGGGATTAATTTCAAAAGCACAGTCCTGATCCAGACTGAAATACATGGATTGCAAGCTCATTGTGTCTTGAGTTTTGTCAATCAATTTACCAGTAAATGATGGAAGGGGAACCTTTTCCTGAAATGCTTCCAAATATGTGGGAGAAGTTGTTTTCCCTGGAGTTCTGTTTACAACTGAGCTGGACATTAGGTGGCTCAACAAAAATTAATTCTCACATCTTTTGGTCTTTGGTGCTCAGTTGGGTAAGAGACATTGCCATCAACAAACCAGAAAATACAGAGTCAGCTCCTACCAGAATGTAATTCTGATTTTGGATTTTAGAATATTAGAAACAGGAGGAGATTCAATTTTTTAAAAGGGTAGACAATGGCAGAACAAGGGAGAATGGGTTAAAAATAAAGGAAGGAAGGTTTAGATTAGATATTAGGGGGAAGTTTTTTACAGAAAGAGTGGTGAGGTGCTGGAACAGGCTGCCCAGAGAGGTGGTAGAAGCCCCATCCCTGGAAGTGTTCAAGGCCAGGCTGGATGGGACCCTGGGCAACCTTGTGTAGATCCAGGCCTTAGGTTGTTGGCCCTGCCTGTGGCAGGGGGTTGGAGCTCTATGATCCTTGGAGTCCCTTCCAACCCATGCCATTCTATGATTCTATGATAATATTTCTGTTTAAGGAGTAAGAAAGGAACTAGAGAGTGCATGCATATGCTGTACTGGTCAGTTTTGTATTCCTCTGTACACAGATCTTCTAAAGATGTAAGAGTAATGAAGTTTTTTAAAGTGTAATTATGGAGAATTTCACCAGCTTGATAAACAGATGCCTAAGTGTTTCATGTCTTTGCTTATAATGACAATGTTCATCTGTTTAGCTACAAAAACCTAAAATATTTGTCTGTTTATCTTCCTGGTGGGTATGTGTAGAACAATACAGAGTTAGTGTTAGAACAATGCAGATTTAATAAAACATTTTGAAGAAATTTCAGTAATAGTGAATATGGAATGGGATGAATGCTTAGCAGAACAGTGCAAAATATGTTTGGAGTTAGTTATTGCAACTCAAGTGAATTCAAAGAGTAATATGGTTTAAAAAAAATAATTCTGAAATAGTAATAAAATGTAGATACAGGACAATTTTAGGACCCTATAAGAGACCATATTAACTAAATGTTAGTACTCTAACTCCTCTACTATTTTACAGATTAGAAGCACCTTTTAAATATTAACCACATCATAATAACTAAAACCTTGCAGATTTTTTCCTTCCTTTAAATATAGAGAGAGACTTCACTGTTGTGAAGGCTGTGTGTGTCAAAGGCTACACAGTACTTAAAAGCAGGAGACTTGGAATGTATGCTTTTAGCAATAGCTTCAAACCAGTAACAGTTTCTCAGCAGTGAAATAATGTTGGGAAATTGATTTTGGCGTATGTATACATACTGGTATCCTGCCAATAAAGGTGGAGCTTTGTTACCACATCATTTAGGTTCTTGTGTCTACTGAATATATAAGAATAAAAGCAGAGGCATGAACTAGGTGAAGAGTGGAAAACTTTTTTCTGTTCATTAAGTATACCAAATTTATTTAAGAAATTATCAGTAAGAAAATCTTCCAGCTTTCCCATCTGAAAACTGTTTTCAGCAGGAATCTGATAAGAGTAGCTATTCTAGTGCTCTACTTAGTTTAGGTGATGATCGGGCTCTCAGTTTTACTCTGCAGATTTCCTTAAAAATATTAAACCTAATTCACAGTATTCCAGGAATAAAAATCTCTTTTATAACAAGCTTCAGAAAGAGCCTTCAGAGAAGGGGGTTTTGGTGGTTGTTTCCCTGTAATAGCCTTTGAAGAGGTCTTCAAACAGTACTACCAACCTGGTTTGTTCAGTCTTTGGTGTTTCCAGTCTAGATATCAGTATTTCAAGCATTGCTATCTGTAGAAGCCAGCAATTCAATTTGTAATTATTTTCAAAAGATACAGGCTTATATATACATATATATGCACAAACACACCCCACCCTCTCCCCACACTGCTTGCATGTCTACAGAAATGAGAAAGCTTATTCTTTGTGGGCCTTTTAACTGAGAAATGCTACAGTGTCTACCTGAGAGTGTGACAGAGTTCTCACTGACCCAGTAAGTCTTTACTTTCCGTTCTGTAAGTAAAGTATGCGGCCATACAGCAGGGACATATGCCCCTTGTCCATCTAAGAAATTGAAGTTGGAAAGGGCAATTTCACACTACATTGCTGCCTTTGCTCCCTCTACAGAAGATGGTTGAGAACTGCAATATGGAGTTTGCAGTTTCACTGTCATAAATCTTTCCCCTGCCTTTAGCCAGCATGGCTTTGCAAAAGAAGTTGGGATTCCCATCTTTCATGAACTTGTGTCTGAAGTAAAAAGTATGTTACTGATAGAAGGAAAGAGTGTCTGAGATGTTACGGTTATCTAGGGAGCTCTAGTCTTAGAATATATTTAAACAAAAGCAGCACATCTGCACTTTCTTTCTCTGTTCTTTTTCTTTCTCCCTTTATTTATTTGTTCATTTAGCAGCTGTCTAGTACTCACAGTAGTTAGCTGTTCAGTTTTGTTCACACAGTACCTGCAGCCATATGGCATCATCTGTCATAAATCATGAGGGATGTGTGTTTTTCCTTTGCGAAGAAGTGTGCTGTGTGAGGCGGTTGCTACGAGGAGATGGGCCTAGCTTGTCATTTCAGTTCTTGCCCTTGGGATAAAATCAAACTAATTAGACTACAGGAAGAGAAAGCATGTCCGGTCCCTCCTCATATTTCCTTATAAACTTCCCTAAATGATGTATGAACTAGATAGACCTTTGTGATGTAGCATGTAGTTCGGCTGAGGGGCCATTAGCCGTACTTTCAAGCCACAGAACAAAATGGCTGTGGATGCATTGTACATCGTTATTGAAGGTGTTCCAGTTGTTGCCTTTTCTGTGGCAAAGAATTAAGGTGCTGTGCACTACATATTTAATGTAATAGCCAGAGGATTTACAAAGTTAGGCACTTAGTGCTCTTCATGTTCAGCTGGTTAAAGAATCAAACTTCTGCTTGTGGTTTTCATGTATGATTAAGCTGAAGGTAAATTAAGTCCTTAATGCAAGCTTTTGTATTTCAGATGTTTTGTGAGTTTATTTATCCTAATGTAGTAGAATAATTCCTATAAACAGAAGGGCTCTACATGTAAGACAGTACATGATGTGGATTGCTAGACCTATAACCTAGCTAGTTACATTTTATGAAGGTCAAAAGATAGGTTGAGCTTGTTAGTATCTAATAAAATTCCTTTCCCCCAGACTGCTCACTAAAGTGAAGTTTTTGCCCATCATTTTGTTGACAGCCGTCTAACAGAAAGCCAGATAATAGGAACTAGTTTTTCATTTAAAAAAAAAAAATCTTGTATCCAGTAGTGTTCTCCACAATGGAACTTGTTACCTGTAAATGGAGATTGTAAAGTCTACCTCTCTCCTGGTCTTCCACTGCTTTCAGAAAGTTATATAAATCACTGCCTGGGAGGACAATTAAAGACAATAATTGTTTGAGGTAAAAATAATTTTAAATCCAGGGAAATTCTATGAGTTTGATAATGTTATGTCCAGAATGAGACCACTGAAAGGAGGGGTAGTATCAGCTGCCTCACGTCCCTGCTAAGTATTATTTGCCCTGAATTAGCTTTGTTTACTTCTTTTGATAAGTGCAAACAGATTAAGTCTTGCAAGTGCCTATTTAGGACTCTAATTCTTTGCAATTCTCTTCTAGGTTGTGCTTGCTTAAAGTAGCTGTTTAACTCTTAGAAGGTCAGCTGCCCTTTTCTCTGAGCATTCTTAGTGACAAAAAAAGCCAGTAACCTTACAAGTTTTCATTTGACATGGCAGTGTTGTTACCTTATGTGTAGCAGATGTGTATTAAGGATGTGTATAAGAAGAATTATTTTCTGTATTATCCTGAAGTCAATTATGTAACAGTTAAAGCAAAACTGATCTTTTTCTCATCTCCTCAGGTGCCCTGTTCCTTCAGCAAATTCTCTCTCTGATAAATCAAGGGATCACACAGATGATGATGATGAATACAAAGTTCCTTCTTCACATCCTGTAATACTGAGCTCACATCCACCTCATAGTCACAATATAAAACCTCTTTCTCGGTAAGGTTATTTAGTAGCCTTCAAGGCAGCTGACTTAACAAAAGCTCTGCTTTTTCCAAAATTCAACATCTACAATGATGGTTAAGCTTGCCTACCTTCTGAAATGTCTTATCTTTTCAAGCTTGGATCACTTATGCATCTTTCACCTGACCACCACAACAGTCTTAAACCTGTGACATTCACTTTATTGTATCTCTGTTGTGTCCGAACTGGGTAGTTTTTGCTTTTGAATGCCATTCCTGCAGTTTTCCCCCTAGGTTGAGGTTTTCAGAACTGACCAAGAGATACAACCCTCAAAATTCCTGCAAAAACAACTTTTAGGAGAACTGTGTCACTGAAATTCCCAAGGTCAGCTTTGAAAATCTTAAACTTTCACATTTTACGTAATTCATTTTAAGAAGCAATGCTGTACTGAAAAGTATGTGAATTGGCAGCTGTATGTACATATTTGTGGGGTTTTTTGTCCTGCATGGACTAGGTGTTTTGGCACCTTGAGACTGTTTCACTGCTTCTCAGGAAGATAACCTTTTTTAAAATCAGGTGGAAAATAACTCTCTTGCTTTAAACATGGTCTTATATAATATCTTCAAACTCTCACAGTTCTGATTTAATAATGGCAAGGAGATTTTGAGGCAGGGAACATGGCAACTGAAGTCTGTGTCATTCCTGGTGAACTTCTTCATATTGAACTCATAAAGAAAATCTGTCTGGAATTTAAGGGAATAAATCATGGAGAAAAAAGGGCCAATTCTCTACTAGTCATGTAGGTCAGAAGTATGGTATTAAAATCAACTAAAAGTTCAGATTCTTCTGCTGTTAAAATTGCACATCACACATACTGCCATGTGAAGGACTTGCCATCGATCAAGCTTGATATCTCTCTCATGCCAAAATTAACCAGTTGCAGTTTTTAGACCTCTTCAATCAGACATGTAGAATAAGTGGAAAAAATAATAGTCTGATCAGTCCTTGCATGCAGATTAAAAAGTATGTCTTTATTAGAACTGTTGATGCAGCCTTTGCTGTGGAGGTGTGAGTGTTGCACAGTTGCCAGAGATTTATGGTCTTGAGTACTTGAATTCCTGTCTACTCTATGAGACTTTAAAAAGTCAACGATGAATAAAACTCTCTAGTTTTAGCCAAACAAAAAACTGAAGAAAAAAAAATTCCAAGGTCCTAATCCTTTTTACCTATGCCATTTTTTATGTGTGTTGTGCTTCTGCATGAATGGGAATGTCTCTGTGTATCATACAAAATCATCTAACTGTTTGCATGAGTAGAGTTACACAGGATGTAACCTTTTTTTTTATATGAGAAGTCTTCATCAGAAGACAGCAGTGTGTGGACAGATTAACCTCCATCTAGCAGCTTCTGAGGGCTATGTGTAGGTTAGTGTGTAGTGTGCTGCAATAGGAGTGAGCCTGTACCAACTGACTCCAATGACCCCACGTCCACACTGTAAGTTTTGGATTCAGACTAGCTGTAACGTGGTGCTGTGGCTGCACAATTACCCTTCAGTAATTGCAGCACATCTTTGGAGTTAACGTCATCCAGAAGAAATTGAGTTTGCATGCCCTGAGACATCTCTGCAGTGCAAACCAAGGTGCTGTAAGTGGGGATGACTTGTGGAGAACTGTTTCAATTCATTCTCCTTATCTGAATTGGAATGCTAATATCTAGAATGTACCCTGAAAGTTTCTTGAGAAAATGACCTGGAAAACTAGGAGCTTCTCTTTATCCAGTATCACTTTTCTGCAGAAAAGTTGAATGCTTCAATTGACTGGTACAGGGTTTCACCAGGCCATTAGAATTATTAATAGAGATGGAAAGCTGATTTCTAGTTTTTTCTAGTTTTTAGTTTATGTTTTAGCTAGAGTATTTGGTCTTGTGCTTATGGTGGGTGTTTTGGCATTAATCCATCACTTGCTACGGAGAAAACACTTCAGTTTGCTATTCAAGTTACTCTGTGATTAAAACTACCAGCTCACATATTCTTATAAGAACTTTAGCTTAAAACAAACCATTCTCCGAAGCATTAAAAAAACCCCAAACAAAATCCTATTGAATGCTTGTGCATGGAAATATATGAAGTTCCATATACTTAAAATGTCTCAGCTGATGTTACTGCTTAGCTGTGAAAGCTGAGAAGACTTTCAAAAAGAGTCTTGATTCGGGTTGATGCTGTGTTCTTTTAATGCACTTTTAATTTCGTGGGAGGGGAGAAGTGTCAATAAAAGCTTAACTTCTCAGTAATGTTTAGCAATGCAACAATATTTTGTTCATTTTTTGTTTCAGTTCTCATAGATTTTTAGTGCCTTTCAGTTCTGTTTACTGGAGTCACCACCTATTACTAGGTGTTGCTTCCTTGATTCTTGGATAGTATAGTACATAGAGTTTTCAGTAAAACTGAAAAACAGAATTCCTTCTGGATGTTTTGTAGTTTAGAAACAATGACATTCTTACATCCTACTCCCAAATTTGTATTGCCACAAAGACATTTTGCAGGTAGATACAACGATGCAGAAAATAGTGCAAGAATAATAGAAAAGGAATGATTTAAAGTCTAACTGTCGGGCAGATCCGTTAATTGTGTGGCTTGTTTACAGCTGATCATCTCTTCCCAGATATGGGTCAAGTTCAGCAACAAGAAATGGAGGGATTTCAGCATTACTAATTAGGCTACTGTTACAAGAGTGATACATTATTACATTCATCATCATTTCCTAATAAAGCTTTTTCCAAATGGAAAAAGACAGAAGGCTTGGGTTTTGGTACTTATTTGCTGCCATTTTTCCCAGTGTTTACTTTTGATGTAAACAGGTATTTTAGCATGATTTGCAAGCTGATAACTTAACTGGACTCCTTATAAACTGAAGACTTCTGAAGTGGTGCCATGGTAAATTATCTTAGTGCCTGTGGCTGCTTAGATTATTGAAAATGCAGAATAGATTCAAATTAAAGTAGAAAAATATTCTTAGTTATTTAGTATATATGCTGAGGAGTCAAGGGAAGTGTTGCATCCGCTGTATTTGAGAGATTGAACTGATTTAATCTCAAAGATAGAAGCAACACTTCCTCTACCACTTCCCTGGGGAAATTAATTCATAACAAAGTAGCTCTTTACCATTAGGTTTTTTGTTTTGTTTGGTTTTGTTTGGTTTTTACGTCTCGTAATTATTCTTACATTGATTTCATTACTCCTAGTTATAACTCCTGGGACCACAAACATAATTTCACTTCCTCTTTCCTGTTTATATATTTTAAATGCTTCCAGACCTCTATTCATCCCTCCTTTCCATATGGCCAAAGCTGATAAGATTTACTAAACTTTGTATTATTGGTAAAAAACCAAGATATGAAATTTTAGTTTATGTATCTCTAACAGATTTGCCATTATTTAGCAATAACAGTGCGTGGTGGGTTGGGATTTTTATTTTTAAGCTGGGATTGTTCAGCTTTGTGGCCTTTATCCAAAGAAACTCTGGTTCTTTCTGAATATGCAGGATCTATGGTCAAATGGAGGAGTGATTTCCCAATTCTTTCACATCTATTTAAGCAATATTTAATAATACGAAAAAGCTTTTGTTATATGTTTTTCCCTGCAGATTTTGAACAGTCACCTTACAAAAATAATACCCAATATTTTTCTGATAAGATTATAGGAAACATTGTACTGTTTGTTTTAGGTGATGTTAATATTTAATTTGAGGCTGGTTTTTAATTTTGAGGGCATAACATGCTCCCATGTAAAAATAAACCCCCCTATCGATGAGAGTCAGCTTTTTGATACAGAAATGAACAGGTGCTTGCAAAACTGCTTTGGCTGGTGAAATTTTGAATTTATTTTTTAGATGTATGGCAAGAGTTTAGTTGACATTCGCTATTGCTAGTGGTATGGTGTGTTCTTTTTGTTGTTTTGTGGGGTTTTTTAGATGACTTTTCTGTGTCTTTCAGCATGGATTACCAAAATCCACATGTCCCTTTACCATATTTCCGCTCAGGGAAGTTCAACAGCTGAGAAGATGAAATAGGATTAAGTCCATGACTTCACTGTGTGAATAAACTAATGACCTGAGCTCTAAAGTGAGGGCTATGTTTAATGTTAGTAGTTCTTCTGTTGCAGCCTTGAGTAAGGTATTTAAGACATGTCAGTATGCCACCAAGAGAGCAGTATAATCCTTCAAAGGAGGTTTTTTGATGCTTAACCAGTATCTGCTCTCAGTATAAAAAAAAAGGAAGTTTAAAATTGGTGCAGCTTATCATTCATTCGTTTCCATGTAATGGACTGCCAGCTCAGGTACTTGGTCGTTCTTGGAATGAATACTTGGATAGCTGATTGATTGCTTCCTTTTAATGTCTGTCTTCAGGGTGTGTGAGAATGGTCAATGTGCTGGAGTAACGAATGGGACACACAATACTGCTTCTGAGATGAAGAAATCAAAGCATCCAGAGTTAGGTACGTTTTTATTTTTCACCAATCAGCAGGAAAATTTGCTCTGTGCCATTCTAGAGGTACAGCAAGAAAACATTCACTTCTTGTGATTGTGTCATTCAGGAGATGTCTATGATGCACCTGCTGTTCCGGTACCTTTGCCACCTGCACGACCTCCTACCAGAGACAACCCAAAACACAGCTCTTTGCTCAACAGGACACCCTCCGATTATGATCTTCTGGTGCCCCCTTTAGGTTGCAGACTTTTTGCTTGATTACGTTTAATGGTTAATGTTGCCTGCACAAACCAAATGCCATATTTAATGAAAAATAACCAATGTTGAGTATGTTAAGAATATCAAACAAGCTATGGGCTAAATATTACAGCTGTAAGTCAATATTTGTGTCAATAATCTATGCTTGGTACCTGACTGTAAGCCCTGGAGCAAGACGTATAAAGAGGTGTACTAAATCTTTATTGAACCTACAAAGGAAAGCAAAACCATTTTCCTTAAAATTATAATTTTTGGTCCCTTAATTTGAAGTTTGAGCATTTCAATTTAATGCAAGAGTGGAGCATTTTTCATATTGCAGCTTAAATGTTTGTGTTTCTTTTATCAAATGCAAAGAAGAATGGTGGTATTTAAGTCAATGAAAACTATATTAATGCATTTTGTTTCTGACTTTTTTCAATTGTCAAGGGGCAGTTCAGAACTCACTGCTGCCTACAATCATCAGGAGCTGTCTTTTCCAACCCTGATTTTTGTTCCATTCTCCTATGCAGAAGTCAATGAACTCCACATATATAGTGGGGCTGCGCTTGGCCAGCACCTACACTTCTACTGATACACTCAGCTCCATGATTGTTAGACTGTAGCATTATGTGTCATCATCCAACTTTCTGGTCCCATAAAACCTTTTGAACATTTGCCATGTTTTTTCTGGCCCCTGAAGTATTACTGAGTTGAGGAACATAGAATTGAAGGCAGAAGAACACATAGAAATTACTTCTTGGTAACCTTAGTCCTGTCTGCACCACCTTTGTGTAGGGGGTACGTTCTTTTGCCAAGCCCTGGAAGGTTTAGTTTATATCTGAGGCCAGAGCTTTAGAACAGCAGATGAAGATAACACACAGCATAAATGTAGCAGATTCAATCTAGTTAGTACTGATGTTTGAATATAAATATTTTTGTTTAGCCACTGAAACCCTGCTATTATTCTACAATAGTATCCAGTGAAAGTTGTTATAATACACTCTTTGCAATTGAGCCACTAATTGAAATCTCTCCCCACCCCCCTCAAAAAAAAAACCAACCCTGAGCACTGCCAAAGGTCATTCAGAGCATGTTTTAGGAAAGGATTGTGCATAGTAAGAGTCAGGTTTACAATTTCATTACTGGAATCACTGAACTGCTAGATGAGCCTTAGGAGTAACAGCCTCAGCAGCCAGGGAAAAATAAATTTTAAGCTTCACTCTTTACTCTGCAGTTCTTAATGAAGTTTGCTCATCTAATAATTCTATTTTTTTCAATGCAGGTGAAGATGCATTTGATAGCTCACCCCCTTCACTACCACCACCACCGCCACCTGCTCGGCACAGCATGATTGAGCACACAAAACCTGCTGGCTCAGGAAGCCGACCTCCTTCAGGACATGAACTGTTCCTTCATTCTGGTAGGTAGACAAAGGAAAGAACGTATTTTATTTAATTTCCTTTACTTCACAAGCTTATCTGTTCTGTGTTTAAATTGTCATCAGGCTTCAGAACTCTGTTATACAGCCTATATGTATTTTAAAATATTTTGTATAATTATTTTTTTTTTTAATGGTGGAGATAAAACAACTCAGTGTCTATCAAAATACTTTTTGTTATTGCAAAGTCATGAAATAAGGTCAGTATTTCTATATGAGTCTACACATCGAGAAATTGTAAATTTAAAATTTAATTTCTAGTAAGAGTTGTTAAGTGCCAAATTTTCTGTTGTAATCTTTAATTCTGGTCTGTAACTTTTTATCAACTCCTTTGTTTTTTATAGTAAAACATAGTTCATGGGGTTTATTTTCAAGTTGAAGTTTGGAGAAAAACTAGAAAATAAGAACATCCTGCTTTGTTAGAATGGCTGTAAAATTTTGCTGCAAAACTGTATTGATTGTGAACATACTTGCAGGTTCCTTTGGTGTATAACCTTTTTTTTTTTTTAACTTATCTCTCCCAAAGAATCACACTGATACTTTTTCAGGCTGGTGTTTTGCTTCTAAAAGGTATAAAAGCTATGTTCACAATTTACCAGTTTCGTCTTTGAGTTGAAAAGTGTCTGTCAGGTTAATGAAGTCTAATGCATTTGTGCTGATGGTACAGATTACAACAGGATTTTTGTGGGTTACAGTGTGTATCTGTGAAGTGACCTTTTATTTTCTCTGTGGAAGCTTCTAAAGGATGTCTGTGTTTTAAGTTCTCCTCTCTCAGGAATATTTTCAATGATTATCTATCTTGTTGTGTGGTTAGATGTCTTCCCCCTCTGATTTGTTTTTCATAGAAACTGTGTGGAGAGGGATAAACGAAATGTTTTGGCGATAGTATCACAGGAATGCCAGAATACAGATGATGGGCAATCCTGTGCAACTCTGTAATAGCCTGACAGGTTGTCAGGTGTTCGGCTGACCTTTGTGAATGATACTAGCTGTGAGATGGTTTAGGTTGAACTGCAATGACCTCCTATGGAATGTTTTTATTGTTCAGCCCAGTCTGAATGGGTGCTTCAGTTGTATCAGTGCAGAAACACACACTGCGCCATTCAGTTCTAATGGGAATGCAGAGGAAAAATAGAAACCCTCACACGCAGACGCACACGAGGTCTGTCAGTCTGTGTGCAGTTCCAAGAAACATGCAGAGATTTAAATTACTAAGAGTTACTTCCAAATAACCAAAGAAACATCACTGGTGGTGGTAAAAAAACCCCACTCATATAATAGCTTTTCATTAAAAGTCTGGAAAGTGTATGTATTGTTCTTCATATTTACATATGCAATCTTACAGCAGCAGTTTTTCTTTCATCTTATCAGTGTGTACATCTACTTAGGCATACATGTTGTGTTGATTGGTCTTTTCTTATTCATATGGTATTTCTAAAGCCATATTACTCACTTTGAAACTTGTCAAATAAACTGCTGTAGATGATTTATGATGAGGTTTTGATGATTGTTTTCCATACCAGTCTTGGGGGTGACTTCTCAGCTATCCATCAGAGCTTGTCAGATTAGAATAATAATCTCATCATCAACAACAGCAAGAAGTTGCGGCGACATACAAACACTCTTAGGAGTCCAGACACAATATGCCAGGGCTATATATTTCTCTCATTTCTTAACTTCTGTTCCTGCAATCAGTAGAGAGACCTGAAGGCCTAGTCATGGCCTTTACCAGACCCTGCAATTAATATTTACCCCTAGCTGGGACTGTATGAATAGGAAATCCTGTAGACTTTTGTGAACTGCAAATCGTGAGAGTGTTACCAACTCTAACCAAGCCAAATAGCTGTGATAATTCTACTTGTGCTGCTTCAGACTTTGCAGCCACACTCCTTGTAGTGTCAGGACTGGGTATGGATGTAGACCTCATCACAAGTCTATGGCTTCCTTATGAGGGGGAGCAAAGGGGCAGGCACCGAGCTCTGGTCTTTGGTGAGCAGTGATAGAACCCGAGGGTATGGCATGAAGCTGCGACAGGGGACGTTTGGGTTGGATGTCAGGAAGAGGCTCTTTACTGAGAGGGTGGTTGGGCACTGGCACAGGCTCCCCAGGGAAGTGGTCACAGCACCCAGCTTGGCTGAGTTTAAGAAGTGTCTGGACGATGCACTCAGTCCCATGCTCTGACTTGGCTGGTCCTGTGTGGAGCCAGGAGTTGGACTTGATCCTTATGGGTCCCTTCCAACTCAGGAGATTCTGTGTAAGCAGAAGAGCCATGGGCAGGGCAGGGCAGACCACATTTGAGATGTGTTTCTGTTTTTGTCTGCTATGCAAGTGTTGAAGTTGGATGCATATGTGCGTATGTTATGGGCAAACACCTGTCTGGATCCATGGCTCTCCTCAAGGGAGGCTATTTTAAGGCTAGGTTCTATGCATCAACCTCCCCCCCACCCCCCAATAATTTGGATTCTTCTGAGACACCTATTTTGTTCTGTTATTATAGATCCCCATTTTGATCCAATAACCGGTCATGTTCCTTTGCCACCTGCTCGCAGAGTAACTGGAGAAAACGTCAAAACAAATAGGACATCTCAAGACTATGATCAACTTCCTCCCTCTTCAGGTAAGGTAGAAAACTGCTCCTGTAGAAAATTACAATTTTATGAAGTCCAGTGAGGTTTTTGTCATTCTGGGCAACAAATGGCAGTGGTAATACTGCTTTATGAATATGAAGTCATCAAAGGATAATAGAGATTAAAGTGCAGCAATAAAGGTAGAAGTGGCTACCTGTGGTCTGTGGTGTAGATACTATGTCATCAATTTCACCAGCTGCCAAACTGAATGTTTATGTGAGTTCTACTGTTCCTTATTTTTTGCAAAAGGCAGAGATTTTTCTACTACCTTTAAAGCCCACAGGAGATAAGAAGTCCTGCAGGGACCACAAGCACATTCACTTCAATCTGTGTTTCATTCCTCCTTTAAAAAAAACCAAATCAGCTTCACTTTTGATAGTAGTATCATTTTCTGATCTTTTTTTATTAATATGTTTGTCTGAAGTTCAAAGAAAATTTTTTAATGTTTTTCAGTTAAACAAATTAAAATACAGTGTTCTATTTGCATGGAACAGGTTCAGTAGAAGCAATTCCTCTGCCACAGAAATTTGCTTACAGTTTTCAGGCAACACAAGTAATATAAAAAGGAAAGCTACTCAAAATAAGTAAATTAATTATATGAAATATAAAATCAAAGCATTACCTGCATTTTAAAGTCATTTCTTCAATTTATAGACACATTTTCTTTTCTTTAGATATAAATGGTATATGGGGGAGGGGGAAGATTTTTCCACCTGTATCATTTTGTTGCATGGGGAGACCATATGAAGAACGAGCCAAGTGATGCTTTAAACCATTATTAGTTCTCCAGATAAGAGTGAATTGTGTGTGAAAACTCTTTTCTATGCACAAAGAAACGAAGGGACTTATTTCTCTAGTCTTTCAGTTGTAATCATCATCAGTGTTTAATTGCAACACTCACAGGTGGAAAAATTATATATATTTTTAATTAGAATTTTATTGCTCATTCTTAGGAATGTGTAGTTCATTTCTGCTGTGGCATAGGAATGAAAGAATATATTTTTCCAACTCAAAGTACAGGGGAAATTAAGCCTGAAGTGTGCTACAGAATTTTTAATGAATAGTACATTTGAGAATTAGTGTGAAGCCTTTCGTAAACAGTAGCGCTTTTAGGAGGCTACCTCTGCTAGTATAACAGTGCTCCTCTTACCTATTCTTAGGTAAAACCCCTATTTCATAATACATGTTTTATACATGACACTGTGAGGGTTCTATTTGCCTTATACTGTTAACCTGACTTACTTAGGGTCTCTGAAAGTCTTTTATTATACAAATTATGACAATGGTATAACTACTTCTTAAAGCTACAGTTTTCTTGCAGTTCTGTAGTAGATTTTTCTTGTTATTACTTTCCTAAAGTACTGCAAGATGTTTGCTACTTAAGATCTTGGAGATTTCTGATGTCACTTTAATAAATACTGTACTGTCTGTATGTTTCCCACAGCCATCTTCTAAAACACCCATATGTGTTGACCTTTACTATAAATACCATTCTAAGTCAGCATGATGTACAGCAAGATACTCAATTCCATTTCAATGAAATGAAAACTATGTGATAGATCATGTCATACTCTTAATTGGAAAGTTGTTTTTACAGTGGCAGTAATTCCATAGAACAGAACTGATGAGCTTCAGCATGAACTGATTCACCTTCATCTGTGATTCAGAAAGCCAACGTTGAGGTGTAACTCTATTCAGAACTTTTTGGTTTTGCATTCATTCTGAACTAATCAGTTTGCTGAGGAAATTCTTCATTTCACCCCTTTTATATAGTGAATCTTTGGACTCAAAGGAAAAAGATGTGTAGTTCAGTCTAAAATCTAATTGTTATTTAGCCACTGGCTCCCTAGAGCAGCATGGAGAGAGTCTTTTAACTTCTGTGCTTCGGTTTGACTGTTTTTAAGATTGCTGTCATGATGTTTAATTGAGTCATTAACATGTAATGAGAAATTTATTCTAATTCAGCAGCGTATTTAGTATCAAACGCTTAAGAAATAGTTCTCAACTACCCACATAACTATCCCAAAGGCATAAATTTTCAAACTTCTTAAATACAACTTTTAAAAATTAGTACAATAAAAGCAAGAGAGTGAGATATTGCTAATATTTAGCATATCTTACCTGAGCACAGCCAATGACATGTGTGAAATGTAGAAGAAAATTGGGCCTCCAAGACAGGTGTCTGCTGTATTTTACTGAATTTAGCTGTCCTGTAAGGAATGGATTCAGATGGCTAGCTATCTATACTCTTCTGTTTTCTATCCACTCACCTTATTCATCTTATTCGAGCCCCTGCATGCAAATTTCAATTCTTTTATGTGGAAATATTGGAGGGGGGGGGATGTCGTGCATTGTTTCAGGCTGGGTTTCAATTAACCCCAAGGGGATTAATCTGCTACAGTACTGCAAAATAAGAAGATTGTGCCAAGGAACGTGATGGGCCAGTAGGCGCAGTTACAAATCTCCTCTTCCCACTGTGCCATGGAGCTCTTACCCTGCCACTTTTTCTGCGCTTTCTCAACACTAAAGGAGCCTGTCTCTGCCTTTGTACTAACCCGCTTCTTCAGGGTTAAATCTAGTGCTGAATTACAGAAATGCGAGTGACAGAGGAAGCTCCTTGCTGTAGAAACTGTTAATTGAATTATGCAATTAGGAAATCTATTTCAGTTTTTAGTTAGGCATCTGCAGCGGACGAAACATCAGAGAGGATGTGATGTTGGGAAGGAAACTCCTGCTTAAATACCTCTATCTCAGTGTCCAGATGGACATGCAGCTTAGGCTTAGTATCTTTAAGCTCAGGATCCAGTGTGATACCCTGCTTCAGCTAAAATTTCATGTGGATGTGAAGATATTGAAAGAGATGTCAGCGCTTAAAAAAAATAATAATGGGAATTGAGAGAGAAGGCTGAAGATCTTAAAGTATCTGTGCTATAGAGAGATGTCACTGTAGTGAGAATAAAATGCCTGTGCTGCAAATCTGCTGACAGAATTAAAAATGACCTCTCTAAATGATGTGATAGCTTAAGAAAGTTTGTTTGGAAGCTTCAGCAAAATGAAGGTTTTATACAAGAAATAACTTCAGTATTAAGCCTGTATTAGACTGGATAGAGCCAAAAATATTTTACGTAACAAATGCACAGAAGGATCTGATTGACGCATAAGGAATTTTTTCTGTACTTCAAGCTCAGGGAAAAATTTAAAGTTTGCAAATTAAGTTTGTTTCATCCTCTATAGGAATGAAGTCCATGACAAAACGTGTATATTAAGAGTTTGAGATGTTTGTGAAAGACAGCTGGTTGTTTTTGACAAACATTATACCATTACCTTAAATACAAAGAATGTTCTTCCATTACAGTCTTGAGTTCTCTAAAATAAGCAAAATGGGAAATTAGAACTTGTTTCTAATGTAGTTTTTAGTTACTAACCACATTTCCTGAGCGATTGTTAATTTCTCAAGCCAGTGTGTTTCATGATTCTTTTACACCTTCATAGCAGGTCTGTATCTGCTTCAAGTGTGTTTACTGGAATGTTTAGCCTTTATATACTTCCTCTCATCTTCAGAGAGCGAAAAGTCATAACAAATACAAAATAACCCTTACTATATGTAGGCTGTGTCATAACTGTCTGCAAAGAAACTAGTCAATGAAATTAGAACAAAATTAATCTTAGCCCCTTAACTGTAAGCTTTTACTCAAATTGCTCTCGTCCATTTGTGTTATGGATATCACCATCCCACTGAAAATACTATTTGCTTATCTTCTCTGAGTTAAGAAATGGAATTAAAATTTATAGCAGTGCTCTGATCTGAATGCCTGAAAACTAAGTTGAGAGAAAAATACACCTCGCTTAAATGTTCACTAACATGAACTATTTTTATTCATCTGAAGTGTTTAATGTAGTCGGTTGAATTACGGTTCTCTCTGTCCAGTGTTGTGATAAGGTAGGATGTTGTGACAGTAATACTGGAAATACAACATTCTTTCATCACTAAAAAACTGCCTCTGAAGTACTTAGCACTGCAGAATGCAATTGCTGTCAGTGTAAGTAAACAGGAAATATCAGAGCCAGAAAGAAATTCCTCTAATTTATCTACCAGTGTCATTGTTGATGGAACCTTTTAGAAGCCTTTTTGAAGGATTAAGGATTTATTATTTTTTTTAAATACTTTGCTCTTGAAAGTGTTTTCTGCTCTATGCCTGCTTGTATTTAAGCTTCTTATTGCAGAATCAGTGAGGATAAAGAGGTTTTCAGTAAAGTACCAAGTTTACTTGAGCACAAAACTTGACTCTGAGAAGATTAACAACTTTGAATATTAGATTTTTTTGTTCATCAGTACATCATGATTCTTAGCACCAACATTAACTGTGAAGGTAACCTTTCCATAGAAGAGAAGGAAAGGGGACGTATTTCTAAAGGAGAACTGGAGAGGAAGGGTCATGTTCTGTTCCCATAACTGAAAACAGGTGAACTAGGGTGTTGCGTTTTTTTGAGAAGACAGTTATTTCTGTACTTATGTATTAGCAGCTACACATGAAAAGAACTGCAATTGACTGAACAGAGTCTGCAAGATGTACCCATAAATGAAGGATTTTTCTCCTTGGGCTTATTTGGCTGGATTCCTTTCCTGCACAAATTGTGGTCCTGAATAAAATCTCAATCAACTTTTGTGTGGTTGTTTGGGTTTTTTTTAAACAGGCTAAGAAAAACTTCTCAAACTGTAGGTTGAGAGTGGAGAGCCTTTAAAGTTTTGACGGGCTGCTTTCACCATCTTTGCTGGTTCATCATACTTTCTTTTTCCTCCAACCTTGGATAATTCAGATAGTAACTTTCATGTTCCTATTATATTATTAAAACGGTATTTCACTACGTTATTTCCATTTTGGATGTTCTTGAGAAATTCCGCTTCGGTCCAATTTTTAAACCGAGAGTATCGGTGAATTATCTTCATGTTTCTTTGGAATTTTACTTTTAGAACAGCTTCATGAGGTTTGACTTACCTGTGATGCTATTTTAAGCCAATTTATAACGATTTCTATCTCCTTTATTTGAAACAGATGGTTCTCAAGCACCAGCCAGGCCCCCAAAGCCACTTCCTCGGAGGACTGCACCAGAAATACACCACAGGAAAGCATACAGCTCTGACAGTTCCATGGGAAATGTGGATGCAAAAATTGCAAAACTTATGGGAGAGGGCTATTCCTTTGAAGAAGTCAAGAGGGCACTTGAAATTGCCCAGAATAACGTCGATGTGGCCCGTAGTATTTTAAGAGAGTTTGTCTGTTATCCTCCACCAGTCTCCCCACGTCTCAATCTATAGCAGCATGGAGATATTCTTGGAACACGTGGATTCTGCGCACCCACGCGTGGATTGGGGAGCAGGAGAAAGAAGAGAACAGAGTATTTTTCTTTCATCCTCAGTAGAAGGGTGTTTGTTTCCAGCCGTTTATCAAAGGCTCATGGCTGCTCTGATCAAGACTTATAAATATGCTGAGGCTTATGTATTTTTGCTAGCCATACTTTTTTAAATCAGGGTTGAACTGACAAAATAATTTAAAGAAGTTTACTTCCCTAGAACTTTTAATCTGTGAAATGCTTTTTCTTGTTTACAAGTTGGCAAGTTACAGTTTTCTAGTTGACGCCTGTACTATGTTCCTGTCCATAATCCCTTGTACTTTGGTCAGTTCTGCTGTAGCATTTCCCAACAGTTTCCATGCTGACCATCCCATCAACTAAATCATCACTTTCCAGAAGTTCTGTGTGTGTTTGGTTTGTTGTTTTTTCTCTTACAAGATGCTTTAATTGTTTTTTGCATTTCAGCTCATCAAATGCAAAAAGTATGTGGCCTTCACTACTGATTTTTTTTCTTTTTTTCTTCTGAGATTCCTTTGCTTTTGAGAGAGGAAATATCTGAATGTAAAATGCATTATTCTGTCTGTGACTGCCTTTGTAAAGGTATTTTGACAGTAATATTGGGCAGCTTTCTGTTTTGCCATGAATTCAATGACTGTAGTCCTCAAGGTCTTTTATACACAGTTTCCACAAAAAGATCCCAACCAATAAACAAGACACTTCATGCAGCAGTGAGACTGAGCTCTGACATGTAAAAGCTCTTTCAGATTTGAGTATTTGATTGTTAAATGTTGAGAAATGCCAAATGCACGCGGCAATACTGTGTTGTGATGACACACCAGTGGCACCAGTTCCCTGTGACCTGTACAAACTGAGGCACGCCAGACTAGAAGGAATCTTTTTGAGTCATGTTAATGGTATTCAGGTAAACTCCGGTTTTAGCTTCTGTAAAGTACAGTGCGGTTAGTTTTTGTTGGAGTGATTATCCTGTGGTTCATTGTGGCTTGGATCAGTTCGTATTTACACGGAAACTTTCAGTCTTTGATGCACTGTTAAGTCCTACTGCTACTGTAGCAATATTTTAATTTTTTTTTTGCAAAGTTCTTTAGTAACCTCCTCCTCTGTACACTTTATTATTCTCAAGTATGTGTTTAATACCCAAATTCATTCACCCACTTTCCAGCTGCTGATTTGGAAATACATTTTTGCTTTATGTGGTTAGTGATACTCTGGGCTTTGACATTTTATTTTTGAGCCCAAATTGAAAATTTTCCCCATTCCAGGGAGAGAAAAAGACGACAATTCTGTTCTTAGTACACACAAAGTTGAGTCCAAATATTTCCAGAATAATTCTTAAAATTGCTGCTTTCTATTTTTTTTTTTAAGGGAACTTTGAAATCTGCATTTCTTTTATTTCTATTGAAAAGGTAAAACCATGTAGTAGTTAAGATTTTTCACATTTTTGGATGTGACCAGTATATGAGGATTTTCACAGTGTGCAAAGCTGGGTGTGAGGTGTATATCTATTGTACACTTTCAGCTGTTGGTAAAAGTTCTATCACTTGTAGGATCAGACCTGAGCAGCCAATGCATTTGGTTTAAAGATTTTTTATTTATTTTCTTTTTTTTAAAAAGACAGAAAATGGCTGAATTGCAAGCATCAAAATAAGCGTAAACACCCAGTGGAAATTACTGTGATATCTCAGAGTTCATCATTTCATTACTGAACTTATTCTTAAAATGAATTAAATTATTTTATAGCATCACAAAGCACAGTATGGATATCATCTGCTTCAGTGATAAAAGATGATCAGGTAAATTCAGGGTACAGGGAAGAGCTTCTGTTCCTTCTTGATTTAAACAAACGATTCTGAGTTTGTCCTAGAAAAGGGCTTTTGCAACTTGCTTTAAATGTTCATTCCTTGAGTACAGCTTATGAAAAGTTTTGGTTGAAGTTATATATTTGATGCTTTTAGTTCGACTAAATCTCTTTCTTCTGTTTGGGTTGAGAGTTTTGTGTAGCCTTGAACCCTCTTGTTCATTTGGTTGTTTACAACATCACTGTAGCATTTTAACTAATTTTAAATTCACAATGATTCGTACTATTAAATGAAACACCGTGGTTGTATGGGAATTGTCTCAACGAGGTTCTAGCATAACTGCCAGCATAGCAATGGTGACAGAGGAAAAAGGGCAGCTTTACAAGGCTGAGCAAACAATCTGCAGATTGAGTTTTTAAATTTTGAATTGTAATGGAGAACTCATTTTCTTGTTTTTATGCAGCAGCTTAGTAAAAATGACAGCCTTATGTTTCAATTAGAGGCTGGAGCTGCTGTCTGATAAAGTTTTTAAATTGTTCCTTCTTCTTGTGATCACCAGTGTTTAAAAAAAAAAAAAAATCTTGATGAGTGTTACTCTGAATGGTAAATTGAAAAGAGTTTCATTAGTCTTTGAAGTGAGTGTGCTAATAATGCTTTTAAATAGTGGAACTTGAAGGCTATTTCAAACATTATTTGGTTAATAGATTTAAAGTGAAATGGAGAGAAATTGCTTTGATAGAGTGTTAATGTTTACTATGCAGGAAATAATAGGTTTAAAAGAAATTAATCTGGTTATGGTCTAATTCTCTAAACACATCATAGTTCTTAAACGTATTTCAAACTTTGAAAGATTTGAGGGTTTGAGCCTGGCAGCATGTGGTGCTCATACATAACTTAAAGGAACTCTGACTTGAGTGAGAGTACTTGAATCCATAAAGTTGGTTAAAACTCAGAAATGTGCTATCTTACTCCTTCTAAGTAAATGTCATCACAGGCTTTAGACTTTCATTTTGGTGTCTGTTGGCCTCACGTTTTTATCTCCTTTTGGCTAAATTACTGCATGTTGAGCGAGTGGGCTGAATCAGAACTTGAGCAAAATAGTGGACATCAGCACCATGGAACTTTTCCAAAGACTATGAGTAGTAAAAAACCCCTGTAACTGTGATAAAAGAAATTGATTTAATATGATTAGCCATGTAAATGGCTTGGCTGGAACCTTAAAATGGCCACTGGTAAAATTTGTTAATGTTCAGTATCTCAAGATACCATGCATCTGGCACGTTTTGGTTTTTTCCATAATGTGAATTTAGGAAGCTTTGTCCCAGGATCATTCCTTCTGTTCCACTTCTCTCATTTTCAGCTTGAAGCTTTACTTTGCACTGACGACTCTGACCTGAAAGCATTTAAAGTTGTGTCTTAAAGCTTGACAAGATTTAGAAGCAAATGAACACCGTATTCTAAGCAAATTCAGGTACTACCTGTTGACCTGGAATATAGCGCTTTTATGAATGACTTCTTGAAAAAGGACTTCAGTAGTTCCCATTTTGAAGGATTTTCTTTCAAATAACTATTTTATCTGAAAATGCCTTTTATAAACTTGTCTAACATGTGGCAAACTTAGTGATGTGTTCAATTAATTTATATTTTATTCAATATTCTTTTTAAATTTTGGTTATTATGTAAGCTCAAGTTCTTTATCTGTTCTTGTAAGGTATTTTATAAAATTAATGTTAACAGAATGTTGGGTTGGTCCGTGATTTTTCAAGACTCTGTGTCTCTGTTATTGAACATTCATTGCTGCTCTAGAAGCATAGCCCGTCCTGGACAGAGAGGGGTCTTAGCAGCCATTGTTTTAAGTCACAAAATGGAGGCCTTGCTCTGAAGTAAGGTGAATCATCGCGTTGAGACATTCGCTTTTTATCCCTGTGCGTTACCTTCATTTCTAAATTTCACTAGTAAAAGTTTATAAATTGGCAGTAATTTTGGAATGTGCATGTAATGGTTGTATGGCAGAAAGATGGTAATCATTAAATGCTTAGAATCCAAAGTGATGAACATATAGTCTGACTGTACATTAATTTACAGGATTTTTTTTTTCCTGACAAAAATTACAGTAAGCTCATGCTGATATTTCTTTAACATCCTGTGGGTTTACATTCTCAAGCATTGTGCACTTCATGTAAAACATACTTCAGGGATGTAAAACTTTTTCTGTTACTGTATTTCGGCATTCTGAGGAAAAAAAATTATAAAATTTATCCCCTCGGCTGTGTATGAGAACACAACTTTTTACTGTTTCAATCCCAACATCATTTCCTGCAGGTCAGATTAAACCTTCAGTTTTGACATTCTAATGGTATTTTCTTCAGTCTGTGTTAAACCCTTGTCCATTATGTAGGTCACTAGTTGCATTACTAAGTAGGGAAGTTAACTGGTGTATTTGTCTGTAATACTATAGCTGCCTTCTTTCACCTCTTTCACTTTTACTCTTACAATGTGAAAGGCAGATTTTACTTCATTGTGCTGTAATCAGATTTTAGCAGCTGGGTGCTCTAGGGATGCTTCAGGAATTTTTGTTTCATAGACCCAGTCATTAATTCTGTACAAGATACCTGCTTCTGTTCATCTGTTGCCTGAGTATCCATCAGGAAAATGATATATTTGGATTTTAAACCATGGTGTCTTACTTTTGCACCCACACATTCCCTTTATCCTTGGATGATATCATGTCTACCAGGGAAAATTCTTAAATCCTCAATCACAAATCTCTTTTTAAAATAAATAAAGAAAATCCTAAATTTGTGAAGCATAATCCCATGGCCTGCTAGAAATAAAAGCACAAACCCATTGACTGTGGAGCTGCTTGCCATCTGTCTTGATCTGTGAAGGAATCAGCCAGTCTAACTACAACATTTGTTTGGAAAAAAAGTCAGCTTTTGGGTTTCAATCACAATAACCGCTACAGTAACCAGCAAGTAGCACTCTGCTCAGAGTATATTTTGATGCCAGCAGAACAACCAAAAGCTTCATAAGGAAACATCCCTCTTTCAAAGCTTAGCATCTTGGATTTTGGAGGGTGTCTGTATGTGTGTGCAGGTGTATGTGCCAGTCTGGTGCAGCACGGAGGGGAGAGAATTCCAATCGATGCCAGCCTGTGGACTCAGAACTAAGCTGTGATACTCACCTCTGCAAAACATCTGCTCCTTCTGGGTAGCTGAACTGAATCTGCAGAATAAGCAAGCTACTCTAGTCATCCAGGTTTTAAAAGACCTTTTTTTGTCCCTAGATAGCTGGAGAGGTGCATATATTTCCTCAAGAAGATAGCTTGTTTCTGTGCATCTGCGGAATGAATAGGACACTGGCAATAATAAATGCTCCCTAGCTTTCATTAGACCTCTGTGCAGTAACTGCACTAAGGAGAAATTCTCTCTTGTTAATTTGCTGATTGAATATCGCTGAATTTTCAAATGATGTGCAAAGTCTACATCACCAGCCATTAAGAAACACTTCAGGATAGTGCCTGGTGGAGTTTTCTGAAGCTGTTGTGTTGCTTGAGCATGTGACTTTCAGGTGGTTCCTCTTGAGGTTTACATCTTCATTACTAATCCAGTATAGTCCACATAAAGTCCTTGAACCGTTATGTCAAAATTTTCATTCTCTGTAGTTCACACTGAAATTCAAATTCCCCAGCTTGGGTCAAGTTCAGCCCTGCCTTTGTCCCACAACTGATGCATCACTTTATTTGCATCCTCACTTGCTCCTGCTGAGACGCTTTCTCCTCTCTTCCTACCACCCCAGATCTTTGCAGGGACCTCAACCAACCACGCATCCTTCATCTTGGTAGCAACACAGTTGACGATTTCCCATCTTGGCTTGCAACCACATCTGTATTTTCTTCTGTAATCCATCAGAAGGGCTCTGCTAGTCTTATCTGTCTCAAACATTACACAGATTTTTCGTTCATATCGAAATGGCCCCTGCGAACTTGTTCGTCCAAAATGGGTTCAGAAATCTGTGAGAAAGCCTGTCGTCTTTGTTCATGTCACTGGCAATTTTTCCTGCTCCCTTTTCAGCCCGGAAATACACTCCTCTGTTTCATTATTTGTTTGTCAGGGCAGATATGAAATCCACTGCTTATTTCAGCAGATCCCTGGTCTGTTTCTGCGATGTGAAAAGACACCAATAAAGACATCCCCTCCTAATAACAGTCCTTGTATTTGAGATGGCTTGTGTCTCAATGTGAGAGCTAAGAAGTTTGTCCATCAAATGGGGTTTGTATCTTGGAAAGTCACAATTATATTTGATTGCTTCCAGTACTGAGTGAGGTGTGGGTTGAAGGAATAAATTTTGTAAGATGTGCCAATGAAGTTGGGAAGTCACTTGCAGATAAAGTAACTGATTACCATGAGTGGTGGGGATAAAAGGTTGACTCTGTACCTTTGATGTCAAATAAGTTATCACGTAGCTTGAAAATTCTCGCACAGAAAAAGTAAAAAAGCAACACCTGAATGGTTCTATTGATGGCCCCCAAAAGACTTTCAGTCTTTGTCAGGTAACCTTGCCCACGGGTCAGTTGTGCTACCAGTGATGCTGGTAGGCTTGTAGGGTTGGGGTTTTTTTAGGTAAACAAGTATTTCTGACCATAACTGTAGACACGGTTCCTGGTTTTTCATGGTGCTGCCTAGGGGGTTACACATTACAATTGTCCCAAAATCTAACAGAAACAAATGGTTTACATCAGGTGTCACACAAATGTAGACTGACCACCTGGAAGAGATCCTCCAGAGCCGAGGCAGCTGGATGGTGAGGGACAGGTAGAGAGTGTGGAAGCTGAATGAGCAAGCTGGTGGTGAAGGTGGTATGCTAGAACCACAATGTATTTGAGGGGGAGCAGGAATAATGTGATGGAAAGGGGAGGTGGGGGGGAGCAGGAATAATGTTGATAGAAAGGGGAGGGAGGGAATGGAGGTGAAGAGGAAATACCAAGAAAGTATGGAGAGAACTGGGTGAGAGAAGACAGAAGTTTGGAGCAGACAGCAGAAAGCAGCAGGAAAAAAAAGTCTTGACATCTTAGAAGAATGTTTAAGCATTTCTGAGCATGGGTGTAGGAGGGAATTTCTGAGCTGTAGCATGCAAGGGTTCACTGAAGTAGGAAAAACCTGACCGTGTTTGGGGCAGGGCAGCATGGTCACATGGAAGGGGCATTATGTTCCTGCATGTATCTTTCCAAGGTGCCCTGGCACTCTAGTTGATCCCCATATTTTAGTTTTTACCCTCACACTACTGCTCTTCACCCCTGCCTGGACGTGGTCTCTGGCACAGCTCTGAAATTCTGTGTGGCAAGCTGCTCAGTCGGTTCTCATAGCAACATTTTTTGCCAGGGGTTTAATATCGCAGTTTCCAGGCCCTTCAAGTTTTTTTTAATCTATCTTGAGGTTTAGATCTACCAAGAAAACCTCCTAACGATAAACGAAGCTGGCTTGGAGTTAACCAGATTTGTCTTCAGGCATTGGCATGCTTCCCTTTGATGCGTTGGTGTTGCTGAGTAAACAGACTCGGAGATTATTAGGAGAGGCAGGTTCTTAATTGTATCTGTGCTTTGTTTTTATGATGTTAGATGCTGGCTGACCAGGGCACCGCTGCAGGCTGTGAATCTGCCGTCAGACTGGCTCTTGGTTCCCATTTTAACCACATCCTGTATCAATTCCTAAGGGGCTGAGACCAAGTTAAAATTGTCTGTGGCTTCATTCAAAGACGCTGTGGGTATGCTTTCCACTTTCTGTGGTCGCGCAACTTGCTGCGTACACGTGTGGTGCCATGACCGTAACGCTGTAAAATTCACCCTATCCTGAAAACCACATCGTTGCCACGCTTACTTAGAGGCTGATGTAATTTGCCTTGGGAACCACACAATGTTCCTGCAATGGGGTGCACAAGACAAAGGTTAATTTCTTGCTAGCAATGAACACAGCCGAGTGGGCTAACAGCTAATACGCAGGGGCTCCCGTTGGTATACAAACTACCTTAGCAATGTGGATTGATTTTCTTGGTTGATTGAGCTGAAATTTATTTTCCAGTGATCTGCCCTTATGGGACCTTGTATTATTTGTACTGAATCATCACTGTATTTGTACTCTCTCTGCTGCAGTAATACCCAATGCCTCTTGGGACTGCCTGGTCTTCTGGCTTTCAAGACCGTAACAAAGTCTATCAAGATGGCTATAGGAGATGTGTGGAGGGGGACTGGCTGGCTGATTTGTTAGTAGCATGTGGTTGTGGGATGAAAAGGGATTTCAGAAGAAGCACTGATTTTTTTTTATTTGGTTATTTTTTTAAGAGAACAGTTTTTATGGTGGAAAAGCTTGTATGAATCCATTTCCAGTTTTTATAAGCTATCGCACGTGCCTTTATAGAAAGGAAGATGATGGTACTCTTCTTCCTTGTTTGTCAACGTATATATTGAACAGTGGCTTTGAGGAAGACATGTATTCTCCAACTTTTTTTTTCTCCTTGGTTAATCAGCAACTGAGAAACTTCTGCTCTTCATATAGCTTATGAAATGTTGCCAACAGTTACGCTGTTTGAACCAAGAGATTGTTACCTATCTCTTACTGGCACCTCAATAGAAATGGGGTTAAAAGCTTTGTTGAAGGAAAAAGGGGAAGAAGGGACATGACAGAGGTACCTGCAAAGGAGGAAAGTGAAAATAATCAAAGGAAATATTCTTAAGAAAAAAAAAGAAGAAAATGTTCATTCAATGAAGACCCTTTCACCAGAAGTAAATGAGAAATGTAAATAATGGTGTTAGCTTAAAACAAAAATCGTGGTAGATAATATGACTTAATCCTATTTAATGCTGCTTTAAATTAATAGCAAGTCTCAGAGAGAAAGAACAGGCATTTTATTTGCTCTTGATATTATAACAAAAATATGTTTCTTCTAAGATATGAAATTATGCATAAAATTAAGTGGGTTTGAAATCAGTAATGAGAAGGTTCACCAAATCTTGCAGATAAATGACTAAGCAAAGAAAACCTCATTTGTCATTCAGCAGTTTTCTATCAGAGCCTGGTTTGGAGAACCTGTTAAATCTAGAAAATACCTGAGACCTTACTACCACAGAGAACATCCCCATAAGTCTTGGCAAGGCTCATAATACACGTAAGTAACAAGGTGTGTTTAATTTAATTTGGGGCTAGAATTCTGTGTTCCCGGAATCTCCATTTAAGCCCAACCCAGCCATATAATTTGAGTAACTCAACACGTTGGCCTGTATCGAGTGCCATCAGCCTGCATCCAGTTACATGTTTCATTCCTTCTCCACATGCAGAACTTGCAACAGGTTGTTCTTTGAAGTGGGAGGTTGTAGGTTTTTTTCTCCGTGTTGAAATATGGAAGGGTGTTGGGTTCACTTTTCAGTGCAGTGGTGGGCATAGTTTTCTGGATAGAGAGCAGCCATCACGGTTTGTGCTTATTGGCCTTGACTCAGAGAGCCGTTGGGCATGCTGAGAACTGTTGCTGCACAAATGTGAGGAAATTCTTTTGGGAGCGAATGGGATTCCTCAGTTTCAGGTGATCTGGTTTCCAGAGTGACTTCCGATTGCCCAGTCTGTTTTCAGCCTTCTCAACAGGCGCACTTCACCTATGTACCTAAAACCGGTAGCTGCTTTTGGTATTGCTAACCCAGAGCAGTTCTGTCATGGGCCCTTGGTAGGGGTTCCGGTGTGCAGAAGGGGGGAGAGAGGGAGGAAAGAGATGACCTCTTTTGAGTGCTGTCTGCAATATTTAATCTCTCTGAACTGCAGAGGTTTAGAGACAGCTCTCCAAAGTGTAGAAGTTTTATATTCTGTGGTGCAGGTAAATGTTTGCGTGAGGTTTTTTAGCTCAAGAAAGAGGATTTATGTGTATTTCAGCTCAAGTACAGAAGCCCATCAAGAGACTGCTGAACTTTGTGAGCCAAGCCGGTAGGCTGGTTTGCAAGTGTCTAAGGGATTGTTTGTGTGAGCAACTCCGGAACAAATTGGACAATGTTTCCTTAGTCTGCCCACTGAATAACATGGGGAGAGGGAGACTCTAGGAAAAAAACAGCCTATAACAAGCTTAGAAATGCTTGCTTGATCTCTGGGTTTAATGTCCATCTCTGGGGTCCCCCATACACGAAAGATGGAGCTGGAGCACCACTCCTATGAAGACAGGCTGAGAGAGTTGGGCTTGTTCAGCCTGGAGAAGAGAAGGCTCCAGGGTGACCTATTTGCAACCTACCAATACTATAGGAAAGTGGGAGAGGGACACTGTTCACCAGGGAGTGCAGTGATAGGACATGGGGCAATGGCCTCAAGCAGAAAGGGCAGGTTTAGGTTAGACATAAGGAAGAAATTCTTCCCTGTGAGGGTGTGAGGCCCTGGCATGGGTTTCCCAGAGAAGCTGTGGCTGCCCCCTCCCTGGCAGTGTTCAAGGTCAGGTTGGATGGGCCTTTGGGCAACCTGGGTTGGTGGAGGGTGTCCCTGCCCATGGCAGGGGGGTTGGGACTAGATGATCTTTGAGGTCCCTTCCAACTCAAAGCATTCCATGATTCTGTGATTTGATGTCAGCTAATTTGAAGCTGCAACAACAGTGGACCTGCTTGGATTCAAGAGTAGGAAAGAAAGGGGAAGTCCTTAAGACTGTGGCACTTCTTTTGTGTTCCACATTTACATCAGTGGATTAGGTCTTACTCAAACCAAGGGATCAGTTCTACAAAGCCATATCCTGATAGGAGGACATCTTGCTAGGATTTACCTTTGAGTTTAGAGACAAAATGGCCTTTGAGGCTGCAACTCAAAATACGAGGTAAAGATAACAACAGACTGTTTAGGTTTGCAGGTTTGGCAGGGGGTGGGGGTGGGGCATGTATGTCAAAACTATTTTCAATCCTTTACCTTGAAGTTCTTCAGCTTAAATTCGGTTGATTAAAATCTGTGGTTTCTGAACTGAGGTTTATTTATGAAAGCTGTATCAGATTAATTTGGTGGGGAAGCAGGTTCCACGAGCTTTGGTACATGTGGTATGTGGTTTTCAAAATGCTTTGAAAGCTATTTTAGTAGCAGCAGTATTCATATAAAGAGGGAGGCATCCTTTTGGTGTAAAGCAGTGTCCCTGTGGCAAGCAGTAAGAAGTATGTGGAGCTGATTTATTGTCTCTAAGAAACAGTCTCCATCATTTTGCTCACCCTTTGTTTATGCTGTGACAGAATATTATTTCTCAAGAAGCATGGTTGTAGCTTAATTGCACGATAATTGGAATTTAAATACAGATCATAAGCATAGCTCATTTGCACTTCTGAAAGTGGAGGTTGGCATTGTATGCCATGCTGGAGAAGGCAAAAGGGAAGCTGCAAAACACCTATTCCTCCTCCTGTCTAGAGAATAAGAAATCTGCCCTTTCTGCAGTGGTACTGTGATCAATGGGAGAGATAGGCCAGCCTGTAAATAATGGAACAAAGCATTACAGGGGCAGTTTGATTGTTTGACCAAGATCTCTCGTTGGTGATTTTGGGTCATTTTTGCAAAGACAAAAGTTTTAAAATATTTCAGTTTGAAGGAAGAGTCAAGCCATCATGGGTGTAGCAGGAGACGTCACGAAGAGTTCAATGGGTAAGTGAAAATAATGGCATGCTCATGGGAAAACAAACTTCATGTGGGCCAAGGTACAGGGCTTCTCTCTGTGTGGGTGTCCACAGCTTGTTTTCTTTCTCCTCTATTATTTCTCTTTTTCTTTAAAAGCTTCTCTTACTATTTCTCCAGATATTCTGTATTTGATGGAAGTGGCAGTGTTGTCTACATTCCCACTGTGATGGAGTATGGAGTCTCAGAAAAAGATCCTCATGAAGCACTTGCTTGCTGTGGAGTCAGGAGGAACAAGAGGCTAGCACTCAGTAGCACAGGGATGGCCTTCTACATATAGATGGTGGGGAAATAAAAGGACAGACACAAACTGCTTAGAGGGAAAGGAGGGCAAAAATAATTACTGCTTGATGAAGTATTAAATTGAAGCTGAAACAAGAGAGAAAAAATTCCCAGTACATGTCCAATGCAGGAACGTGGGTTTGCAGATGTATCATGCCTTCATTCCTAGCCACTATGAGAACAGCGTAGGTTAAAAAGGAAAACACCACCTTTCAGTGTCTGCCCTTCTGCTCAGCTGTATGCTACACACTTATAAAAAGCATATATGGGCATGTATCAGAGACAAACATCGGTTCTCCTTTAATTCCAATATTTATTCCCACTGCTGGATATGCTGATTGTCATTTTATCACTGTATGGTTCTGCAAATTTGATGACATCTGTGTCTGTCCTTACATATGCTGGTGCTAGTTTGTTTATTCACTTTCAAATACAAGGGTTGGATGACTGCGCAGCACATAAAGACTGTAAAAGGGAGGAAAGTTTCATGTAAAAACAGATCCAAACAAGTCTGTGTTGTGGTTAAGGGATCTCAGTCTTTCTAAACATGCCCTGTTTGAGCACACAGGGACTACAGCTCTTGCTGGAAGTTTCTGTTTCTTAGGCTTCTGTCAAAATACCTAAGTCAGTGAAGGTTGACTTGTACGTGTCTTTCTTCTACCAACCTCAGAATCAAATAGATAAAAGGGGCATATGTGAAATGCCTCATGATTTGAAATGAGAGACAATTAAAAGCTGATGATCTGGGCTAAAGCCATAAGAAGGGATTTATGCTTAAATTAATTGAACTATCTTGTTTCTGTCAAGCTTTTCCCTAGGATAATGGAACAAACTTTGGCTTCTTACTCAACTCTGGCCTTTCCTCAACCAACTTTTGCTGCCTCAAAACCAGGAATCTAACTACAGAGATTCCTCTGACCCTAGAAAACAGGGAGTACAAGCAAATTAATATCTGGATGGGCTCCACTTCTTGTATATCAATAACTGTAAAAGACAGTATGGGAATTTCAGCCAAGAATTAACTTTTCTGGTGCTGAGATCCCTTTCCAGATCTTTGTGAAGTGCAATTAGATTTAATTTGCAGACCCGTGAAATACAGCAGTGAGGCAACTCTTCTTGCCTTTATAAACCTTTAGGATTTCTCTTAGAACCTTCATTCTCTGTTCTAGTCCTATTATCAGTATAAGCAGATGCACGTTTTTAAATTGTATTCTTAGAGCTGTCTTCTTATGGTGGTGTGCTAGTTGTGTCCTCTCACCTTCTTCTGTCTCACACTTCACATTTTTCTCTTGGTTCATCCTATATATTCTTATATACTGTTACATATCGATTCTTAAATATTTTCTAAGCATACCTTATCCCCTTTCTTTCCTAATTAGGAAGCTATTCCTCTGTTATTAAGATTTTGCTCAGGAAACTTTCAAATTGATGTTCCCACCCTTGCTGGCTAATGCAGTTTAAGTACCACAGCTGGTGAGATCTTGTGTCCCTCTCATCAAGATCCTGACATGTCACCTTAGGGTTTTCATTGCCTAAGAACATTCATCAACAATAACGCTTTGCTGCTTTATTGCCCTTCTTTCTTCCACAGCGAGTATCAGTCATCTCATTAGAAGCTGCTCATTATCTATCCATTCTCCGTTCCTCAGGTGTTTGTGCCATCCTGAAGTACCTGGCTTCCTTTAGCTGCCTGGCCAGCTCTGTAAGTGTTGCTTCAAGTGCAGTCATTGCTTGTCTGGATAGTCAAACCAATGCAACATGGAGGACCTTAAGCTTTTCTTTTTTCTTTTTTAATATTTTACTTCATGCTTTTTAGTGTTTGGCAGTGGTTAGAATCATACTTGTCTTTATGAGGCTGGTGCTGTCATCTTTTCAGTGTTCTCTGTGATGCTGAATGGTAACCCCTTACCTGTATAGGTGAACTGCCTTGATTGTAGGAGTCTCGGGTTATGACCATGTGGGATGCCTCAAGTTAAATAGACTCTTAGGGGCATCTCGGGAGGAAGGCACGCTGTGGTTTGTGGTGAGAGGTGAGCAGTGGTATAGCGACTGCAACTGGTTAGGCAACCACTGCTTTTGTTGACTCCAGGTGAAGGCTGCTGTTGGAGGCAATGCCGATGTGACTGCTTTTATCAGGCAGAGATGTCCTGTTTCCCTGTTACTTGAAGGGAAGCTGCACAGTTGAGCACAGTCCAATTGCTGGCTAGGCAAGACATTCCACAGTATTCCTCGCGCCAGACGCTGTGCTTACCTTACTTCTACCCAGTATAAACCAAAGTTCCAGGAAGATGGGTACACAGGCATGGCGGTGTGACATCTGTAGGATCAGGTTTAAGCTGGTGAACCCTTATTACTAAAGGGGAGGGGTTTTTTTCGGTTGGTTGGTTTTGTGGGGGTTGGGTTTTTTGTTTGGTTTTGTTTCTTTGTTGTTTTTCTTTTTCATTATTTTTTTATTAAAAAGCAGATAGTAGCATGTCCTGTGGGTTGTAGGAAAGTGTGATAGCCATGAAGGCTACAGTGCAACCTGTTTGCTTGAGGGGAGTCAGAAGATAGAAACAATAGAACCCCATCTACGCGGCTTTGGTGATTTTTCTCTGCAGTTACTATTAATAACATGCAGTCTCAGCTGAAACGGGAGCCCAGTGAACTGGACACATGAAAACCAACACAAACCTGTAAGAGCTTGCAGGTTGTGATAGTGCAGAGGAATGCTGTTGAAGAGAAGGGACTAATTTTGAAGACTGGGAAAGAGTTCTTTTCGTTTGGCTTCCCCCTTGCCCCTGCCCCCTGTGCTTTTTTTTTTTTTTTTAAATCCACTTTTTAGTAAATCTGAAGTTTTCTAATGAAATGTGGTGTATTTACGTGCTTTGAAATGATCTGGTTTCAACCTTGTAACGACTTGGTTAAGTAACAGGGGAGGGTTCCCGCTGGTGGGTGCTGTGTGAGAAGGCTGCTTGGTGGTATGGCCGCTTGTTCGCGGGGTGTCTGTGCTATCTTAACTGGCTCCTAGCAAAATATTCTTGTGCATTGTTTGGCTGCGGGGCAGCATTGATAACCCTGAGTCTTCCTTGGAAAGCAGGAATTGGCTTCAAATGTGCTTTGAGGGCATCTGCTGTGGTTTCTGTTGTCTGCCTTAGAAGGTACTGTGTGCGCACCCTGAGCGCTGTCATTCCTGACAGCGCAACACTCAGATTATTTGCAGCCTCAGTAACAGGGATCTTTTTGGAGGGGTTTTTTGAGAGTCTGCGGATCAGGCAAGAACTTGGATACTTTCCTTCTCCTTTTGCCTACTTACATGTGCCAATCACGTGCTTAAGGAAGTCACATCACTACCCAAATCTATGGCCATGAGATCAAAAACAAATGGGAGGCAGCGATCAAATAAAGCAAGGTTGAAGTTGGAAAGGAGTTAGAAGTGAAGATAAAGGATAAAATCATGGCAAATATATAAGCCTGGCAGGAGAGATTTGTAGCCATTGAGATGCTTTGATGGGTATTTAACATCAGGCAAAAAAGGGTTTTGCTGGAAGACTGATTCTTTTTGCTTCAGTTTCGATCAAGAGAAAAGCTAGCAGGAGGGAGGCTTTCCAGGGTGGAGATCAGACAAACGATAAACAGGCAGGAGGCAGGGGAAGGGGGAAAGTAGAAAGTAGAAACCAGCTTGTGGCTGGTTTTGTTAAGAAAGGAAGAGGCAACAAGCAAAAAAGAGCCCAGGAGCTGTTTGACGGGTGGATGCATAGCTCCTCTGAAGGTGGTTTAGTATGGACTGTCTAGTGCACTTTGCCTTACCCAAAGGCATTCTCTTTCCAAAGCACGACTGCCTCCCTTAGTTACTGAGGTGGTATCTATACTGACTCTAATTCAGCGCTGGTTTCACCACATTCTTTCACCTTTCTCTCCAGGAAGACTTTCCCATCCGAGTTTAGAACTGGTTGAATACACGGACAAAGATTTCTCCCCTTGACTTCAGAACAGTTTGACCAAAGACTTAACCAAAGCCTGCGTCCTATAACAAGGGGCCTAACCGTGTCCTCCTCTGAAGGACCTTCCTGACAAGCTGAGTTGAACAGATCTGCAGAGACCAGGATCTGTGCATAGACACAGCCATGTCCAGAGCTTTTTGGTAAAATCTGGTCCCCTGCACACTCAGTCCACTGCTTTGTGTGTGTGGACATGAAGGACGACACGTCCTCCTGAGCATAGAGGATATACCACGTGTGCATAGTAAACACCAAAATAAAAGTTCCTGAAATACAAGACTGGCTCTGCATGAGTCACAGAATCACACAGAATTACAAGGTTGAAAAAGACCTTAAGATCATCAAGTCCAGCCGTTCCTGTCCTATGATAAACCATATCCCTAAGTACCTCGTCTACCCTTTTCTAAACACATCTAGGGATGGTGACTCAACCCCCTCCCTGGGCAGCCTGTTCCAGGCCCTGACAACTCTTTCAGTGAAAAGCTTTTTCCTAACATCTAGTCTGACGTTGCCCTGGTGCAACTTTGTGCCATTTCCCCTTGTCCCATCTCCTGTCATCTGGCTGAAGAGACCATCACCCACCTCTCTACAATCTCCTTTCAGGTAACTGCAGGCAATGATAAGGTCTCCCCTCAGCCTCCTCTTCTCAAGACTAAAAACAACCGCAACTCCCTCAGCCTTCTTCAGAGTTCTTCAAACATGTAGCCAACCGCAAGGAAAATGGACTTCTGGCAGGACTGCTTGTGTGCCAAGATGTGTACCCATGCCCGTGCCGCCGCAGGCAGCAGAGGGGAGGGGAGAGGAGCTGTGGGGGCCTTGAAAGAGAGTACAGCTATGGGAGAAGGGGCTGCATGGAGATGTGCTGCTGGGTGAATATTCATTGTCCCAGCAAGCTGCATGTAGGCTTGTGGCTCGTATCCGGATCACCACTGTTCTCATGTTTGCGATAACTAAAGGGCTCTGGCTAAGTGGAAATGATCCTCTACAAAATTTTAATCCTGAGGTGCAGCAGGCTTGGCTTTCAGGGTTGCCAACCGCTTTGGTGTTCTCTTCCCTTGAGCTTCAGCTGCAGTGTTGTGTGCTCATTTATAATAGGTGCTTAATTTAGAGAAGAAAGCTTGATTTCTCATAAATGGCACCCCACATTTCAGCAGACCTTTTGAGTCTAATGAGCCTAAATCAAGGCAGAGTGGATTAAACTTCCCCTCTAATTTTCCAACTCACTATTGGAGGGTGTTTGTCAATCTAAAACTCTTTTACAGCCAATAAAATGTTGTCTTGTATTAAAATTCCTTCAGAATCCTTCTGTGTCACCTTGGCGTTTTGCAGAAGGGACAATTACGTCCCAAAGTATGGTTGAACAAGCTCCATTAAATGGGTGACAACTTCCAATCCTCCTCCGTAAGTAACGGTTCAGTTTCTCTGAGGGTTTGTTTGTCTTTCCCCCCCTCCTTTTCCGTTTGATATCTCAGGCCAGAGAGGAGTACACATTCTTACCAATTTGAATTTAAATGAAGCAGACAGCTAACTTTGATTTACTTCTGTTCCTTCCCGTGTACACGAATTGGCTTGCATTAATCATATTAATAAAAATGGCATTAAAATTACCAAGTTTTAAAAAGGCACATGACAGTGATATTACCCACCAAGTTACAAGTCATTGCGCATGCATATTAATTACAAGTTGTCTAAGATTTCAGCAGAAACTAAAAGGAGTGACATTTTTCCCTGTGTGTTGTTTTTAATTTGGAAAACTCCTTTGTAATGCAAGATGTATCCTGTCCTAATGTGGCTCTCTAATCACAACATGCTTTAATTTTGATAGATGACCCCCAAATGCTTTAAATCCACTAAGATTTTCTGTAATTAGAATGATTTTTTTAATACTTCGTTTCCTGAACTGTCCATGGTGACATCCATCTATCATCAGATGGATTTGTTTACTCATTCCCCTTCCAAAAAAATGAAAAGTCAAGCGATATGTATTGAGAGCTTATCTTTGTTGCTATGTGGTGGAGGGAGAATGTGATAATTTATCTCCCTCTAGTCACTGCTCCCTTTTCTTGAGGGATTGTGCTCTGAGGAAGGGCACATTTTTCAGAGATGTTCAAAGCCCTTCCCTCCCTCCCTGCCCTCATCTCCAAGTAGTAGCACTGCCCCTATATAAGTGCAAAAATGTCCCCTCTTCCTTTCTGAGTGCCTGCCCACGGAACTTTGAAGCACAAGGTAGAATTCAGTAGGCTTTCCCCACACACACCCCGTTCCATGTTTCTTTCTACTGCAGTGCTTCCTTGCACGTGCAAATCTTGTGCGTGTTTTCGGTGTGGGATAGTTATTAGCAGTGGCTGTACAAAGCAAGAGAAAGTGTTGAGGACATCAATCTCCTATCATCTCCCCAAAACCTGCCCTTTCCTGTCTTCCTCCTGTGGCTCATTGTCCATTCTTTGCAGCATGCCCATTCTCAGTAGCGTCTAGCGACCTTGCTGAGGGTTGCTACTGCTTACTCGCATGATGGTTTCCTCATCCTACCTTGTTTTCCCCTGTGCCAGCCACCCTGTTCTTTCTAGTCTGACTTCACACGTTTTGTGTGCTCTTTCAGATCTCTGGTCTCCTCTCTCCTTTCCTGCTCCTCAGCTTCTCTGGAGGTCTATGATCTTTTTTTTCTCCAAGAATGCATTTTCCGCTCCCCTGCTTTTTGTCACCGGAACCCCTTTGGTTCCTGATGCGTCTGATGATGCCACTCTGTAGCACTACCTCCCACCTTCCCTTCAGAGGCTGCCCCTACAAGGTTTCGTCCCTCTCCCCAGCCAGACAAGTAACAAAGGGCGGGATGCTCTCATGCTGCCATGCAAAGCAACAGGCTGCTTGCCCTCAAACACACCGCAGCTTCATCCACGCTTCAGCACAGGGAGCGGCAGGAAGGCGAGGAGAAGCGCAGCTGGAGGTTAGGTAATAGCTGCCAGCCGCAGAGGAAGCGGTGATAGCCTTGCGTCACAGGGGAGGGCGGCTAGAGGAGCAGGCTGTAACCCAGCACATGCCTCTGTCTGACAGACACTCATGAGGGAGACCTGGATCTCCATCAGACAGTGGGATGGATGTGGGAGATGCTTTTCATCTCCCGGGGTGCAGTCTGCGGAAGTGGCTTTGCCTGTCCACAAGCACGGTGTTGGCTGGGCTTTTGCTCATTTGTGGCTGGTTTTACCTATTATTTAAGAGATGACAAACCCCTACCCAAGCAAAAGGCACTGGCAGGTCTGCACTACTGCTTGCCTGTGTCTGGATTTACGTGGTGAGCCCAGGAGGGTCCTGACTTGAATAAGTGTGTGTGGGGAAATATTTCCTTCCTGGGCATGTTAATAATCAGATCATATTAACAAGTAAAATTTGATTAGGCTTCTGATTAGGAAAGAGTAAGCCAGGAGTTTGAAGCTTGTTGTGTCAACAGAACAGATTAGCTTCAGTCTGACGTTCTGCTTTCAATAAGAAATTGGTAATAAAATTATAGCGTCTGACTTCCTCATGAGGTTCTGAATGCGATACAGAGCTTTAGACAGCTGCTAAATGTCCTAGGGTATGTGTGGGGACTCAGTCAACAGCCAGGCCATCAAATAATTTAATTGCAGTAAAAAATATTATTAAGGGACGAGGGAAAGTTTTACCTTTAATGAATAAGGTGAAGCATGTGTGTTTGGAAAAATCTGGTAGGTTGCTGTTGCCTGCCTGAGGTGGCCACTCAGGAGAGCAGATGTCCCAGCTGAAGCGCCCGGATCTCCCTGTTGTACAAGGCTTTACTTTGCAGAATGTAGGAACATAAAACCTGGCCAAGCTGTAGCATGTTGCAGCCCAGTTCAACGCTGAAACAATTCTGAATGATTCTGAACTGTCGAATGTTTTTACCGGCAAGTGTTAAAGCAAATGACGTCACCAGCACCTTGTGAACAGGTTAATCACGTGCAAGAAGCAGCTCCCCCAGCAATGTTACCTGGAATGGTAACAGAGTTTGGAGTTCTACTGCAAACAGATTTCAGAAGGGGAGGAGAAAATGATTCTTGTGGTTGGTTGGTTGGTTGGTTGGGTTTTGTTTGTTTGTTTGTTTGGACCTGGGTGCTTTCAGCCAGGGGCTGGAAGTGGCTTAGCAGATCTCCACATACTCAAGCTGCGTCATTTTGCCACTCAAGCCAGAGTCACAGAAATTCAGTGTGTCAACTGTTAAAGCCATATTGTAGCTGCCTAACAAATTTAGAAATACAAATAATGCTTAGCTTACTCTTCTCATCAGAATAGGATCCGGTGACAGTGTGATTAATCATAGGCTGTTTGGCATCAGTGGGGGAAAAGAAACTTATTAACGCTGTCTTGCTCTCCAGGCACTGAGACTGTGCTGGAAGGAAATGATCTCTGACGCGAGGGAAGACGGACTGATAATTCAAAAAAAAACCCCCAAAATTCCACCCGCTGTCAAGAATGATCAGGGATCAGGAGGGTACATTTGTGGTGATTGCTTCATCTTTGTGGCTAATAAAATTAATTCTCCACAGCCCAACCCCCCCGGTTAATGTTAGCTGTGAGATTTTATGCTGTACCTAAAACTTTCCCCTGCCCGTGATATATTCAAGCAGGACAATTTCTTGCTACAGGCAGGCTCACTCAGGTGCCAGAAGTGTGAGAGGGTGAACTCTAATGTTCAGGCGCTGGTGCAACTGGCTTCGGGTGCTCCCCATGTAGGGCTTTGCTATGCTGCAGAGTTAGTGCTTGGTCAGTGTTTTTTGGGGGTGGGTGGGGGGCCGAGGGGCTGGGAGCAAACCAGCATTTCTGCTACCTTTTTTGAAGGCTGTGGATTTAAATCCATTCCTTTGCTGTGCCTACCTCTGCCTATTGCATGAGTGATTCGTTTGGCCATGAACTCCATGGATTTTGTCGTCCCTCAGGTCATTACTGGGAGCAAGATGTCCCGCTGGGATATACCAGGTCTTGTATGCAAAGGAAGGTCTCTGCAGGAAACCTGCAGCTTGTCTGAAGCACATGTCAAGGGCAATGGTTTGTAATACAACAGCTGAGAGAGCGAGCCGGGTCGTACATGCGAACGGAAGCAGTCTGGAAAAAGAGACTTCTTCATGCAGGAGACAGGAAGGAGTTTGTTCTTAACTGGAACCAGGTAGTTGTATCAAGGCTCAAACAGGGTGGTTTGCCTCGGGAAGGGGGGGAGGGCGGGGCATGCAGGCTAAAGGTAACCGGTGTGAGCCAGGCGGCTGCAGGGAGTTCGTCGTTTTGGCAAGTTACCTCTGTTAGGTAACTGTATCGGTAAGGCCTGATGAAGCCAACGTTGCTTCAGTACTGATATCGGAACCGCTGAATTTGGGTACGGAGGTATCAGAATTGGGACTGGTGGAGAAGTAATTATGAGCAGGCTTTGTTTAGGAGGAGAGTGACTGGAAAAGAGGACGTGCAAGGGGAGAAAAAAGGTGGTTTTGGAAATGGAAATATGACAAGTAAGATAAAGTCACAGACTCATAGAATTATGGGGTTGGAAGGGACCTCGAGAGATCATTGGATCCAACCCCCCTGCCAAAGAAGGTTCTCTAGGACAGGTCACACAGGTAGGTGTCTAGGTGGGTCTTGAATATATTCAGAGATGGAGACTCCACAACCCCCCTGGGCAGCCTGTTCCAGTGCTCTGTCACCCTCACTGGGAAAAAGTTCTTCTGCATATTGGTGCAGAGCTTCCTATGCTCCAACTTGAAGCCATTGCCCCTTGTTCTGTCTCTCCAGTCAACTGAAAAGAGGCTGGTTATTTGCCCCTGTATCCCACACTTCAGATATTTATAAACATTAATCAGATCCCCTCTCGGTCTTCTTTTCTCAAGGCTGAACAGCCCCAGTTCATTCAGCCTTTCCTTGTAGGGAAGATGCTCCAGGCCCTTAATTATCTTTGTCGCCCTCCGCTGGACTCTCTCCAGATCCCTGTCTTTTTATAACAGGGAGCCCAGAACTGGACACAATACTCCACGTGGGGCCTGACCAGGGCAGAGTAGACTGGGTAAAGAACAAAGGAGGACAGGTTTCCCAGCAGTAGGGGAAGAGCTTTCACAGACAGCAGTGTAGCTGTCCCCCTGACCCAAGACCACTAGCATGCCAGAGGGACCTCTTGGGGCAGCTCACTGTGCTTCCGACAGGGCTGGTGTAGAAGGGTAGAGCCACGAGGGTAACTCGCACCGTAGTGTTGAATGGGGTGGGGAGAGAAGGCTGACAGCTTTGTGTTGCAATAGTAGTTGTGTGCAGTTAATAGGATTTAACAGTGATAAACAGTGGCTCTGTAGCCGTGTGTAACAGCTGGCCAAATAATGTGCATTGGTAACGGTAGTCCATTTATTAGTCAATTAGGTTATTTGATTTATTAATTCTGAGTAAGATGATGATTAACCAATAAGCATTGTAGTCTCTATCAGCTGTGCCTCAAGCCTGCAGTGGAAAGGAGTCAGACCCTCAGGCAACAACCTGAGCAGGTAATTCTGAATCTGAGCCTCGCGTGGCTTCATCTCTATAGAACCCAGGTGTCCTGGTTCTGTCCAGGCCAGAGTCAACCTCCCCAAGCAGCCAGCCCAAGTGGGCTGAGTTAGCCTGGGGCTGTTCCCACACCACCTGACATCACTCCCCCATAAAAGGGGCTGGTTGGGGAGGGGCACACCTGGGTGCCTCCAGGGCAGTTGAGTGTGGCTGGGGCATTCAGCCAGTCTGCCCTTTCTGTCAGGCAGCACTCTGTAATTGTTGGGTGGGTAAGGCACTGTGTTTATCACCAGGTGTGAGTGTAATTTGCCATCATTGTTCTACTTCAACGGTGCTTTTGTCAGCAAACTATCCTTATCTCAGCCCACAAAGGCTCTGTCTGCTTCCCCTCCAGCAGTGTGTGGTGCTCAGCCACTCCTTGGGGCTGAACCACCACACCAGGGCAGTAAGAGGGACTGCTGCAAGCTTGTCATTAGTATTGGTCTGATTCTGCCTCCACTTATGCTGTCTTCCACCACAATCTGCAGTCCTCTGAGTTCCTCCTTAAATGTGATGTATGTGATTTAAGAGCTCTTTGATTATTCCCAATTGTAGCTCCTTAACTCCTACACAGTCAAAACTGTCTTGGTCTCTGGTGTGTCCTGGTAAATATTTTTGTTCCTGTTAGTTTCAGATTCTGGTACCTGTTTCAGAGCAGGACAGGTGCTCAGATTTTTACTTTGAACTTTATAATCAGCTTTCCAAATCTGATTGGATACTTAATATCTGCCACTGCAGACAGATAGCCAGTTCTTTTTCTCTTCTGGTAAAATTTACAGAAGTTGTTTTAGTTTATCTTGGGAAAATTGTCATTTCTGATTTAATTTTCTTTGAATCTTTTCTAATGGTTCTTGGTCAGCTTTAATGTCTTAGGAGTCATTTCATTATTTGTTCCATCTTGGTTCCTTATCACCTCTGTCCTGCTGTGTTAGTTTTCGAATTAGCCAGAATTTAATGTTTTTCCCATGTAGATGAGCATCAGTAACACATAATGGTTGTGCTATTTGTGATGTCTTCTCACCAAAATTCTCATTTAGGAGGGTGGAAGCAGAGAGGCTGTTTCCCTACTTAGAAATTCTCTCACCTTTGGTATGGTGAGCAAGCAACAAATGGCCATGCCTTAGATCTCAAATGGATTTATTAGGAGTGGAGAGTAATGCATTTTTATGCTGGATTTCTTATTGTGCACCTGTCTTGTGTCAAGATCTAGTTGGATGAAAGAACCGAGTGTATTAAAATATAATTTGAGAAGGATTTATTAGTTAATAATACCCTGAAATGCACTTGAATGCTTTTCCTCATGTAGATTTATGTAAATTTTTTTTTTCATTGAAGGATGAATTATTATAATAAAAGCAGTGATGAAGCTGAGATGTTTGAGTTTGGTCACCACATCCCTTAGAGTTGAAGAGGCTCATCCTGTCCAGCCTTATTATTTTCACAGATTGCAAAGTTATTGGGGGTTTTTTTTGCCCCCTCTCAGTTCGTCTCTGAACTCTGAGTTGAATTCTACTGATTGGAGAAATGCAAATGTTTAAAAAGTTCTCTTGGGACGTACTGCTATGTTGAGGCAGTATTAGTGCTTCAGGAAGTTCTGCTCCAGGTGCTTCTGCTGGTTCAGCCATCAGACCTTCCTTAAAACTTTGGAACCAAATATATCTTGCTTAATGCCAACCATCTGCATGCTTTCTCGAACTGTTAAAGTTACTTTCCAGCATTTAAATCTCTGTCCTGCTGCATCTGGAGCTAGATGTATTTGTTAATTTGTTGAATTTACCTCTGCCCGATGCTATAGATCGCTCCCTCCCTGGAGCTCGATCAAGAGATTTGATGGCCTCCTTGGTCAGAGCCCACTAAGAGCAATGGCTTGGAAAGGGAGAGCTCTGATTGCCCCGGGAGCCAGATCCATTCCTGGGGACAGCTATTGGCAGCGTTTTGCTGGTGTCAGTGTAGAAGAGCAGGTACACAGTGAGGATAGGAGGGCACAACATCTGAACAGGCACTCTAGAGAGAGCAGCAGAGACAGCGTGAGGATGGAGTGCTGCACCTGAGGCCTGCATCCTCAGAGGTCACCGACCTGTCGCAGTTTTGCGAGGTTGGGTGCTGGAAAAGAACAGGGGTGCACAAAATGGCTGCTGTGAGGAGCTGCTGGAATTCTCTGGAGCTCCAAAATGTAAACAATCCAAGGCCAGAATCATTGTTGACCAGGGCCAAGCCAATGAGAAATAGTCATAGTGCCTCTGAGAATCACATATAGGAGAAAACAACCCGGAAGCAGCTGCATTTTTGCCACTGGAGAAGGGAGTGAGAAGATATAACGAGCTGTACAGACACCAAGGCCGGGAGGGGGAGTAGGCACCCCAGGTGCCGGAGAGAAAGATGCCCCTGCAGCCCGTGAAGAAACCTCATGGAAAAGGCCGAGACCCCACCTGCAGCCCGTGGAGGGGCTCCACACTGGATGGAGCAGGTGGAGACAGAGAAGACACTGTGACCCTTACGTTGAAGCAAGCCCCTGCCAGCACT
>VZTU01011857.1:578769-593333 GCA_013400835.1 Zapornia atra | reverse complement strand
CGAGCAGGGGGGGAAGAAGGGAGTAAAATCATGGCTAAAGGGAATTCTGCTTAGAATGGAGGGGTAGGGGGAAGGTGCTACTGAGAACCCCATTTTTCCCCAGTCCCTGCCCCCCCTGTACTGTGAACGGGGGGGAAGAAGGGAGCAAGATTCTGATTGAAGTCTGCTAAGAAGGGAGTGCTGGGGGGGGAGACGTGTTTTAAGATTTGACTGCGCTCCCGACTCCGGTTCTTCCTGTTCTTTCTAGTGTAGTGTAATAAATTAGAATAGTTCTTTCCTGCACTGTGTTGAGTCTGTTTTGCCCATATCGTCGTTGATAAAATGATCTCTCCTTGTCCTTATCTTGACTCCTAAGCCTCTTAATATGTATTTTCTGCCCTGTTCACCTTAGAAGGGGAGTTATAGACTGGCTTTGGTGGGCGTCTGGCCTCCAGCCAGGGCTAAACCACCACATGACTGCAGCAGCATTCCCGCCTCAGCTGCTTTTATTTGCCTTCTGTTGTTTAAAGGTCTGTACTTGTAAAAGATTTACCTATCACCAAAGGTATCCTCTAGTGAGTTATGCTCCACTTTACTGGCAACTTCACTTTCCCTTCTCTCTCTCACCCCTTTCTCAAAGGACCAAAGGATTGATTTTCTGGGCAGAGGCCACATGAGAGAAGGTGGTCCATGAATGTCGGTTTCCCAAGAGCTTCTAGCCACTGCTGGCTTTTTTTGCCAAGCTTGTACTTCTTCACCCTGCCAATAGCATGTGTACAAATATCAGTGAAAACACTCTGCTTTTCCGCTGTTACTCCTGATCTATTTTGGATTAGGCAGATCTTGGACCCAGCATTGTGTGTAAGACATGTGGTAAAGCCAAGATGGCGTGTCCTGTTTTTCAAGGAACAGCAAGCGGGGGTTCGAAGGACTTTGCACATCAAATTGAAGCTACCTTATTCTGCACACTGGTAATCTTGCTAACTCAGCCTCATCTAATTTCCAGCTCCCGTTGCTTTCTGTTAGGTAAGTGCAGTCACTTGGGCCAGTTGTGTTTGTTGTGTGTGTTTACTTTCTTAAATTCATGGAAATGAGGGTGATCTTTCTTGATTTGGAGTAATAAAACCAGAAAGAGCTTTTAGATCAACATCACTGAAATTGAATTTGTGGAAATATTTTGTCTACATGAGGTTTTATTTGATTCTTTAATTCATTTCATTTCCTGAATTTGGATTTGATTATGTTCTTCCCTTTAAATACACGCCCTTGTCTATACTAGACTAGATGTTCTTGTGAAGGATGTGAGTGTTAATGAAATCTCAGACCTGGTTGTGTAGACATTATTGAGCACTTGAAACAGAAGAAATTGTATTTGCTCTCTAGCTCTGGAGAAAAGAGATTGTCATCAGTGATGCACCTATGCAGGTGATCACTTGACTGCTCTGGTGAGAATCTCAGGGGGATAAAAAGGATCAGGATGATGAGCCTTTGAGCTGAGGGCAGTGTTCCTCCTGTTCTGGATTTGTAGTTGGCCTCTTTTAATATAAGCTTTATTATATAGAGAGGTTTTCTGAGCAAGGTTGAATGCAGGTTTGTACCGAAAGGGGGACTGCTTTTTCTCAGAAAAAAGTAAATGACACTACAGAAAGAGTTCAATCTGTTACTGCTTAGATAAATAGGATGTTGCTTTCTTCCCTCTGCTCTCTCGAGTCCAGGGTTGGCCAGCTGTGGCGGGTTGACCTTCGCTGGACACTAGGTGCCCACCAAGCCACTCTATCACTCCCCTCCTCAGCAGGACAGGGAGGGGGGAAAGGATGGAAAATACTCTTGTGAGTCAACATAAAGGAAGTTTAATAAAGCAAAAAGTTGTGCTGGAAGCATAGGAAAACATCTGAAAGATTTGTTCTCTCCTTCCTATCAGCAGGGGATGTCCAGCCACTTCCTGGGAAGCAGGGCTTCAGTATGCGTAGTAATTGCTCCAGAAGACAAATGTAAATTCGTGGGGTGGATTTAGGTGTGCAATTTTCCCTAAACAGGGAAATTCCAGGGGACCTTGCAGAAGCCCAAGCATGGGAAGTAGGGTTTGTTTCTACTTTTTTCCTGTTTACACTCATGTTTTATATTTACAGTTATGTTAAACTGCTGGTATGAATCCCAGTGTGTTTTGGCATTTCTGAACCGAGGAGTAACCTACAAACAAATGAATGCTGGTGAGGGCAGCAGAGAATCAATCCACACAGGAGACATGAGAACGAGCGCTAGGACAGGGAATGGAGGACGATGGAAGCTGTAGCTGTATCACCAGGTGGAACACGAGAACAGGCAAAACATTTTGGGGGGTGTGTGTGTGAGAGAAGTATGTTAATCCTTTCTCACTAGGGAAGAAAATTTCCTAATAATTTGTCAGGCTCTACCTTTTCAAGCTGAAATTCATTACTCCATCAAAGCAAATGCCTTGCTGCTAACAGAATAAATGTCTCTATTTAGAATGTAAATGAGGAAAAAACCTATGAATTACAGGACACTTACAGGATTCTGAGTAGCTGGCTGGAGTTATTCTTATTTTAAATATTGACTTTGACATAATTTGATAATCACTAATAAGCTTAGTTTCTGACTGATAATTTCAAACGTAGCAGATCGTTTATTCAAAGTACGCGCTGCGTTACTGCCGAAGCACGAGTGGCTGGGGAGGGTGTGTGGTGGGTTGGCTGGTTTGCTGGCAATCTGACTACCTCCTGTCCTGCAGTGCCCTGCTGTAACAGAAGGGTGATGCACTTGCTCCCTTGGCAGCCCACCATGAGAGAAGGCTGAATTCCATCTTGCCAGCACTGAATTATGGAGTGAATCATTATTACCCATCTTCAGAGTGCAGCTGCCCTGTTCCAGAAGAGTGTGGGACCCCCTGAGGGGCTAGAAGGGGCACGTAACTAGGAAAAAAGCTACGTACTGCCTGTGTTCCCTCTGTCCTCTTCTGACTGGAGGAGAAATCTGTTTGAAAAACCTGCATAGGGCAGTTCTTGGAAACATGAACCTGGACAGGGACGCATACAAGTCAAAAGAAAACCCAGAAAACATTTGCACAGATGTGGTTGACACAGAAGGTCATGATCTCATTTCAAATGTCACTGCTTAATCTTAGCTCGGATAATTACATACATATGGCTGTCTAAACATGAAGTCAACAGGAAGGTATCCAGCTACACGTGGTGCTACAAGCAAATCAGATTTAACTGCAGCAGCTACCGGCTTGAGGATATTAGGTGAATACTGGATGCTCCCTAAATAAATTTATCTTAAAGCAAGATAAATTTAGATTTATTAATGTTTTGTCTGTCTGTAGGGGCTGGTAGGGATTAAACTCATGTTAGTATCTCATAATATTCAATAATAATTAATGTAGAATTTAGAATTGCTTATATACGTGTATCTCACACCATGAGAAAATGGAACCTCTCTGTCCACGAAAAGGTGTAACGTATTGCCTTAAACCATCTGTAGTGTGGGGTTGATGTTGGCAAGCCATGGGTACGACTCAGACAGGGAGGTGCACGTCACTTGCTTCGCTGGCAACCTGCCGGGGTAAGTATTTACTGCCAGTGAAAGCTGCCCAGCAGCACCGCCGCTGTGGGTTCAGTAAAGCCCTGTAATGCGGGACCAAGACAAAATTTCCCAATGCTTTTTGTTGCACTTACTTTCTTCCCCNCTGAAGGTCTCGCCTTCTGGCTGCACGTTTCTGTGCCAGTGTTTCAGCAGCAGCGCGTACGCCCTGCAGCGTGCCAGAGCCTCGGTGTTCCCGCTCCTGGGGCCGCGGGCAGTTGCTTGGGGAGCCCAGGCAGCGTTTCTGCAGCCTGCAGACAAACCCGTTGGCTTCTTCAGAGCTCAGTGGCAGGCTCCTGCACCACCAGGGGCAGATGGCACGAGCTCTCCTTATTTCCCAACCTTAACACAAGAGGATTGGCTCTTTCCCACCCCTTTGCCGTGTCTCTAAACAACTTGTGAACTGGGATTTTTTTTCCCCCCTCCCCCCGCTTTCCCTCCTGTGTGCAATAAGCTGAACCCCGGAGCGTTGTACAAAATCAGATTTGAACAGGCCCCCAAGATTTATCGCTACTTTTTTTAAACTAGGTCACAAGCAGAGACCCACAGGATGAACTTTCCGAAGGTTTTGCTTTTCTCCGAGTGCTTACGCTCTCTGGGGCCTGACCTTCTGGGCCATGAGAAGGCCCCAAACACCCCCAAAGAGCCTCCCTCCCACCCCTGAGCTTCAAGGGACTTTCCATCCCAGCCAGACCGGACGGATGCTCTTTTGCAAGATGAGAGCCAGCCACAGCACGAGCTCCAGGTAAGCGCCCTCCCCCGTGTTCTCACCCGCATCCTTGTAAACTGAGATTTCAGACCAGCGAGCGAAGACATACTTCAGTTTTATTGTTGTTTAGGCATGGATAGAAACATTAAATTCTTTTGCACTCCTGGTTCTTGAAACGTGCCTACAGTGAACTCGGAGCGGCACAAAACCCAGCTCCTAGGATTGACGATTTAAAGTGCATAGGAGATCTAGCAGAATCCCACAAGGTGGGGAGTTGGTTTTATTCCTTTCTCGTAGCTGTAGAAGTCGAAGGACTTTTTCTCCTCCTCCTCCTCCTCCTCCTCTCCCCCCATGTTCCCCAGGCAGTGGTATGAAAATTATTCAGCCCTTCCCTATGCTTTTTCCCTTCTGATCTTTGGAGGTTTCTTCTCTGCATGTAAGAACTATATTTGTAGTGTTATAAACAAAGACAGGTGACGTTCGCACACTCCTCACAGGGCGCGGTTACAGCTCTCCCTGTGCAGAGTCACGCCCACTGCGGTTTTTTTCTTAAAAAAATGTGTTTCTCTTGGCAGTGTTCTTGCACCAAAAGAAAAAGATATATTTGTATATAAAGTAACAACTTTTTTTTTTTGTGTGTGTGTTCACGTTTTATTTTTGGAAAAACAGGTGTTTAAAAATTTTAGAATTTTTTTAACAAAATTCTAAAAAGAAAAAAAAAATCACAATATTTACAGAGATAACAGAATGGCTTAGCCATGCAAAACAAATTACTTTGGTTTTTTTTTTCCCCCCATTTTACTTTGGTTTAAATATTGACCAAGATTATAATTGTGTTTTGTTGTCTTTTTGCCAAATAAAACAGTAACAAATCAAAGTTTAGAGGCATATAACAGGATTTCCCTATAATATTTTATACAGCATAGAGTTTATAGGACATCTTATGTATTTAATCCATGCCAATGCACTACAGGAAGCTTTTATTAAGACATCAGTCACTACCGCCCAGACATTTAACATTTTACAAATTTACAAGTAACAGTGTTTTCTTCCCCCTAAATAATGCAAAAGTGGCAAAATACATTTCCTATCGCCCATCTTTTTCTCTTTATTTATTTATTTATTTTTGCCTACCAGTCTATAAAAACTTACTTTTTCCCTGGATATTTGTCAATGGAAACCTGATGTTCTGCTCACCCCACCGTTCCTCCCCATCAAGGCTGCCCCGTTAACTCCCGTTAACGCACCTCCCGCCTAAGCAGATGCTCCTCTCCCTCGCCTCTAACTTTCTAGCCGCCGTGTACCCTACAGCTTTCTCTCATTGGTACCGTTCTAAAAACCCCCCATCAAGCATAAAACATGTTTATAAAGTTACAAACTTGAGTGTAACTAAAGATACATAGACATTTCATTGTTACAATTATATGTACTGTTTGATAAATTAGGTACCAGTTAAAAACACTAAAATTATCTCAAGGTGCATTCAATATCTGTAGCATAGTTAACAAAAACACACAAAAAATATATATATATATTCTATTTTTGTGAAAAAAAAAAAAAAAAAAATGCAGCTTTGATATGACCACTTTTTAAAAAAAGTTTCCAATTCTGACTGGTATCTTTCTGAAATGAAGAAAAGGTACAGTACTTTAAGGCAGCGGATAACATAAAGGAATCAAAATGAATCTGGAATTCCAGTTCCTTATCCTAATTCTAATGTGAAAGAAAGGCGACCGACCGACCAGGTGTCACTAGAATGTGTCTTGCTCTAGAAGAAAAGGATTATTAGCCGCCGTCTGTACGTAGGCTAGGAATTTTTCATTGTGTTCCTTGCTCAATACCCACACTTCTCTGTGGAAACTCTTTATTCCCTTTCTGGCTGCTTAGCTTTGAGTGGTTTTGGGTTTTTTTTCTGTAAGTGTTCACTTCTATTAACAGTTTCGTTTACTCTTGTCACAGCTGTCACCCTTCCTCTTTACTGCGATTTCAAAGGATGACAAAGGAGCTCAACGTTTTCCTTTAAGACAATCTTACACTCTAGGTGCTCGCTACAAAGCAGAGGCTTCACTGATAACAATCAGAATTAGACATGTACCTGCTCAAAGGGTGTCATAAAAACAATCGAAATAAAACCATCACACTATACATCAGATTAACAGCAACTCCCAGAACAAAGCCTTACAGTGTATAAAAATAGCTACGTAAAAAATTTACATAAAGGCAAACAAAAAGAAATCTTCAGTGCAGACATTTACAAAAAAATATTCCAAACAGAACACAACATGGTGACCTATTATCATGGCTGTTGCCAAAATTAGTTTGTGGTTGGTTGGTTGGTTGGGGTCAGGTTTTGCGGTTGGTTGTTGGGGTTTTTTTGTGGGTTTTTTTTTTTTAGCTTGAGATAATTGTGTCTAAAATCCTTTGAAAACTCGGTAGTATGATCTGTTTAATACTTGAACCATGAATGGCTGTCACTTCTTTGTATGTGTTTAAATACAATCCACGTTCATGCTTCAATTGGTCTATATGTATTCTCTGAAAATATGAAAGACAAAGCCAGTTACACATTTTAAAACATGTTGAACAACAGAACTAGGCAGCATTGAACCTTCAAAGAGACAGTGACAGGATGAGTACGTTCTTCTGGGGTTCCATGAGGGGAATGCTTTCTTTCTTGGTAAGATAAGCTGCTGCACTAACATTCCTGGCAAATCCCCTCAGTTTATCTGGTAAGCTTATATGGCTGTAAGTTTGGCAGGCAAGTTTATAATGGATAAGCCTTCCTTTACACAGACTTACTGATCTGAAGAAGTAAAATAATTAGAGTAAAAGGCTGTGCTGAAGGCACAGAGTGTTCTTTGAACTCCCAAGTTCCATATGCGCCCTCAAGTCAACTTCAGCTCCACCTGGCCATCCCCAATATTGCAGAAGGTGCCAGGTTCAGAAAAAAAACCAACCCAGCAAAACAAGCCCTAGCTGCAAAGACTGCAGGATTTTCTCATAAGATTGCAACAGAAAATGCAGAGAATTTACAGAGCAACTTTTTCAAGATCCAAAGTTATCTTCCACTTTTAATTTGTTCATAGGGCATAATTTTGGTATTCCCTCTTTCAATCTAGTACACCAGTGGTATCGCTGTCAGAGTGCTATGTCATCATTTCACTGAGTGCGTGCTGACTCTCAGGGCCAAAACAATGCCCTGTACTTTAAAATTTCAGGCAATACTAACGTATTGAAATTATTATTGATAAGAGCTGTCTTTATTTAAATAAGAAACATTTTAAAAATATAAATATGAACCGTGGTAATGCCACTCACAGCGTGCCACCGCCCAACACTTTGCTTACTGTCATTTTTAAACATCAGCTGATGACGGACTCTAGAAACCTCACCATGGCTAGCTGGTTTCCACACTGTTAGTCTACCACCGCTGAGTTAATTTAAAATGGCGTCAGCTGGTCAGAAAAATGGTCTAACCCCCTACTTTGAGTACCAGGGGGAGAGACGCAGCAGTGGTGTATTTGTATGCGAACAGCGGGTGGTGCTGTTGGTGCTTTGCAGTGTTAATTCCTCGCAGGAACTTCTGCATCTGCACCTCAGTATTTGTACAGAGGTTAATTTATATGGATCCCGGTTGAGGAAGCTTTTGTACCCATTGACTTGTTACTGGCTTAATATACGGTGTCTCTTTCCAGGGGAAAATCGAAAATAGTGCAAGGATGGGAAATCCTGAGTTAAAAGAATGACTTTTGTTCTAGAGCAAGTTTTGTGCCTCTTCCAGCAATGAACAAAACTGACCAAAGGCTTAGAAACGATTGCTTTCAGTAAGGGAAGAAGGTTCCTGTGAACACTTAAAACCCTCTAAACTATACCTAAACATACTCTTCATAAACGTACACGCGCACATGTAGACCCAGTTATATATTACACATATCTGCGTTTTCATTTCCCCAAGCATGTGGGTTAAAATAAAACCAAACACCAAGTTAGGTCTAAATGCCAGGCTTCTCTGAGAAGTGCACATGCAGGTATGAATACCTAATGGGCCAGGGACTGAGTCGGTCTATCCCAGTAAGTCCACCGCCCAAAAAACCAGGCTACTGCCCAAGCCCTGAGCGGGGAGCAGCAGACTCCCTTGCTGGGGAGAAACGGTGGGCAAAGAGGTGTGAAAGGCTGCCATGCACAACACTTACCTGGAACGATGACACATTTTGCCTCTTAAGTTTCAGATTTATGATTGTTTTCTTCTAGTTTTTTGTTTTCTTCTATATTTCCAAGATCTTTGTCTACATGTTTTGATGCTGTCCTATAGTAAGAAAAACAGGGTCACTTTCCCACATCTACAGCATTTTCTCCCATCCTGACAGTAACGACACTGTCTCCTCCCCTCTCAGTAATACACAGAATTCTCACAGTTTAGTTCAGAGTGGAGCAACAGGCTTGCATATGTCTGTAAACAGACCCATAGCACCAGTTCCCCCACTAGTGTTAGGACTGCAGGAGGTATTGCGGTAGGGCTGGAAATGTGTGTCCTACTTCTTGAGGAATTCAGAATTATTCTGAGCTAGCAGACGCTTAGTAAGGTTACACCAGTTGTGCAGATCCGTGTTTCTTGACAAATTAATTGTGTAGCTTGTTTCAATAAACAAGAGTTTGCTTTAAGGCGTACTGAAACATTACGAGCGTGGTTTAGATGTCTTGATCAACACAGCAATCTTTTGTGTACTTGTAGCAACTGACTTTCAGAGCCCGTGCCAAACAGAAGCTCTTTAACTGCAAAGAAATTAATGAAAATTCGAGCAACACCAAAAAAACCACCCCCCCAAACCCGCTCTGGCTTCTAGATCTGTGCTAGCTATGACTGACAAACTTTGGGTAAGGGAACGATTGTGTGAGTGTTTGAGAGGTGGGGGGGGAGAAAGAAAGAGGTATGCCTCATTTAAAATAGCTGGTCTTCCTTAATGCAAGTAGTGGAAATGAATTAATGAGTTAAGTGCTTAGTTTAGCTTAACACAATAAAACCACTAAGCCATTCATTTAATGTGTGAGAAGCCTCACTGTCTGCCAAGGTGAAAGATTCCTGCAGTGCTGCGATAACATTTTGAAGGCCACAATTTTTTAAATGTAAATGGGCAAATGTGTTTGAGTGGGACAAAGTAAATCCCTTGTGTCAAAGCAGATTATCGTACACGCGTTTTTCTTTATGGATGATTTGTTTCCCCTACAGAAAAGTAACGTCTGTGGTGACAGATTCATGCATATGCTCACCCTTGCTTCAGGGTAAAGACCCGTAGTGACACTGACTCGCAAAATACAAAGACACAGGTTAGTGAGATAGTGTGACATGTCACGCTGACACCATGCAGGTATGGACGTCCCAAAACCGCTGATCTGCATTTTTTGCTAGCAGAGTGTTTCTGTGTACGTCCTCCATCTGAGCAAAGGCCGCCAGCCGAGGCTGAGCGCTACGCGTGCCCTGAGCCGAAGTGGTCTTCAGCAGGACTGTTAGGAGACAGCGCTTGAGCTCTTGCCCCGGAAGGGATTCTGATGGGGTGCCAACACTACTAACCCTCTCCATGTCTGTGAGCACCACTGAAATGCTGCTCTTGGGGCTGGGGAGCTGTGTTTGAGGTGCAGTGCCAGGGGTGGGGGGAGGTACGGATTCTGCGCCCCAAATCCAACCCATTGCACTGAATGGGGCTGTTCAAAAAAATCTTTAGTTTCAGAGTCGGTTATTTATTGAGGGGCTGAAAGTTTTAATGCTTTACCTTCTACTACTGGCTTTAGAGTGCCTCTGTTATGCTGGTGTGGCTGACAGCAAGGTGTCTGTGCTGAAAACCCGCTTACCGCAAAGTTCCAAAACTGTGCTTAGTGCAGGCAAATTTAAGTTTTAAAATGCTGAGATCATATCACAAAGTGAGTGACCTGCTCTACTTTGTGCAGTAGCTTTCTACTTCTGGTATTAAAAACACATGACATGCCCAGAAGGAAAGGATGCAAGGCACAATGGAGATCAGAAGTCAGTGCTTTGGTAGAGACTGACTCTCTGTGATCTTAATAAACTTTCACAAATCTCTTTAATCCTAGTAAAAAAAGAAACAAATGCCAAACAAACAAATCCCTTAAAATAAAAAAAAAAAAAAAAGTTTGGTTGAGGTGGAGCAGAGGATTTGGCTTGTCATGTGGCTGATGAGTCTTTTTACATAAATAGAAGTCCTACAAAATGGGAGACAGTAGGGAAAGAGATGAAAAGCTGTGAAAGGATCTGGATTTGGGCAATTACCAGAGCTGAAATGAGTCGGAGGCAAGAAATCACCTGTGTGTGCCCTCACGTGATGCCTGGGTCTACTCTTGGAGACAAGAGAGTGGACTGCATACGCTATGGGCATGGCTCAGTGTGATCCTTTTCTCTGTGGCCTCTCTCAGCAAAAGTTTTACAGTGTCCAAACAGACTGGATTTCACATGATCTGACCCTTAACAGCAGAGGGAACCGTAACCAGCACCATGATTTGGTAACAGGTCTATAATTTGGTTAGAGCTGGTCACTGATTAACCTGGGAGATTCTGCAATGAAATCAGGTTTTGATTGTTAAAATATTCTATTTTAGTTCTGCATTCAGCTGAAGCTGCTCCCCTGACTAAATGTCATCTCTATTTTCCTAGAGCCAGAACATGTGTAAAGGGGAGATTTAAAAGGCGGCACTCTGACAGAGGCAGCAGGCGTGCCAGAACTCTTCTGGAGGATGGTATGTACCGCTTGCTCCAAACGAGAGCCGCGGCAGTTTCCGTGTCTGACAGTTAGATGGATTTAGATTTACACTGCCTGAGACTGCATCACAGCAGTTTAATTCTGGTGGGTTTTTGTGATCTTGCTGAATTTTGGGGATTTTGTTCCCCAGATACTGCTATCTAGGCAGATTCACCACCTCGGTGCTGCCTTTTTTAGTGCTACATAGCATTATTGTGAGACAGAAGAGTAATTTTGCTCAGAGTTGCAGCAGTGTGATCCATTGGCCGTGCTCTGCCAACAGCTGAGGAATAGGCGACCCTGGCATGGCACCAGTCCTCAGGGCTCACAAACACGGCCCCGGTTTGTAACTGAGAAATGGCGCAAACCATGGTTTCCATGGCTTCACCAGGTGACTTGGATTCTCTGCCAGGTGGGTATGCCTTACTTTTTTTTTTTGCATTAATTCCTCATCTTGCTCGATTTGCAACTTATGAGCATCTTACTGATGATATCTGAGCAGCTTGGGCAGATGGGCAGAAATATTCCTGAGGATTTGCCAGAAAGGGCAAGTCAGCCCACTTTGCCCAGGCCATCTCATGCACTTCAACATTATCTACAGCTCAACAAGCAAAGCCCACACCTTGGCATGCTCTGACCACATTCTTCCGAAGAGTTCTTCTGAATATGAGTTTACTTGTGTCTTGCAAGTGTGTTCTTTTTTTTTTAAATTCATTTGTAAAACGTGGATCATTCTGAGCTCTTGCTAAAATTATGGCTCATATTTTACATTTATCTATGATTGCTCCTCAGGAAAATAATTATCCTCAGGGAATCCTAATCAAAATCTCTCTCTCAGTAGTACCAAAGCAAGGTTTTCAGTTTTCTTTGGAGAGTGCGTGTGTGCGCGCTGAAGGCCATTATTTTCAGAGACTTTAGTTACTGTACATAGCGTTGTGTTTAACACAGACTGTTTTTCATCTCAACTGTTTTGCCTACTGTAGAGTAAATATGGACGGTATATAGATGATCCAGGAATTGTTGTTGGGTTTTAATTCCTGGTTTCTTTTCATTTCACAAGTCTCACCCTCAACGCTGTTTAAGGAAGAAAATCTGCCATACTCTTTGTCTGTGTTACCTTAGCTTGCAATAATGACAGGTAAGAGAATACTCATCAGTGTAGTGATTCAGGGTGCTGAGTCAACAGCCATGAATTTCATTAAAGCTTGCATTACTCTTTAAAGGCATGTTAAGATGTTCAGCTGCACTGTCACAAAAAAATTTCTAGGAGCTAATGGTTTTAGACATCTGAATCTGGATTATCTGCAACCTCATTTTATTGACTCCAATCTTGCCTTCCAATTCCCCCCATTATTTTCAAATGCCCAGCAGTAGGAAAAAAAAAAAGGCAGAGAAATTGGAAAAATATTACAGTTGTGAAGAAACGAGTGGCTTTTTAAAATTGGTGCCAGTTTTATACACGTTTCGTGACATGAATGGACCCTTTGAGATGTTTGTAGCTCTTTTCTCTGGAAGGGAATCGCATGAAAAACAACACAAATGCTGAGTCTTGTTCAGAACACACAGCAAGTTTCCCACTGTCTGGCCTGCCACGTTCGGCTTCGTGTGCTAGTTGCCTGTGAAGTATCAGAAAAGCAGAACTGTTGAGCCGCCAGTGTTCAGCTTCAGAGGCACCAGTAACGTGCTTGATTACTCTGACCGAAGGAGAATTTAAGAGTTTGGTGTGCTCTGAGTTCAAACAATCTTAAGGCTGCTGCTGAGGTTTAATTTGCCCAGCTGTGTTTTTTCCTCACTGCATTTTAATCCATGTGATCTCACATCTAGCCTCACGTGACTTGAGATTTGTGCACCTCCACACCCGAGGAGCAAAAAATCAAAGGGCCAATCCCCACACAAAACTTCCGTGCCTAGGCAACAGGAGTACAGGGTGGTGGGGACATTATTTTCTTTCTAAACCTTTTCATTTGTGCTACACTACCGTCTGTTTCTGGCAAGGTGAAAATGTCCTATGTGAAGGGCTGACTGAAGATGGGTGTACTACAATTGCTTGACCGAGGTGTGACACAAAAATGTTATAAAGAGCCCGAAGTGCTAAGTTCTATTCTGTCTGGTGCAAACTGGTTTAAAATAGCCTTTTTGGAAAGGGGAGAAATCGGTAGAAAGTAAGTCTTTGGCCTTCTGCTCAGATGAAGGAGAAACATAGCATGCTGGGGTAGACAGCCTCAGCTCTTTATTCAAGAGGGGGCTGGTTGCAGGATGTGGAATACAGATGAGTCCCTGATTTATGGGATAATATTCACAGTGAAAAGAATATGTGGCAATAATCAGCTTTTGCATCGAGTGGAGCTGAGGCAGTGAATAACTATGTAAGTGATTTATTGTGAATATATTCCAAGGCTACAAGTGTAATTCCTACTTAGTGTGGATGACAAGACAATAGAAGATTATACAAACCACAACACCAATAATGAAAAAAAAAGTAACGTTTCTCTTGCCTCGGCAGACTCGGAAAGTTCTGTGCTGCTGCCTTCTCAGGCTTTCCTTTGGCGTCACTTTGGGGACAGAGATCAGGTGAGTTACTGTTCGAGGGCGGCTTCAAAAAATAACTACTAATGCTGCTGGGCTGGACGGAGAGGGAGGGGCCGTGTTTAGACACACGTTGTGCCTAAAGGTGTACGGTGCTTTTTTTGCAAGGCCTACTTTGGTTTCTAGGCTGCAGTTCAGGCTGAAAGTTCTGTCAGAAAAGGTACTGGCACTCTGCTTGCTTTTGCAAGTACGGCGGGCGGAAAGCAGGGTGGGTCACAACAGATCGACTTAAATTTATGCTGAGAACAGGAGATTGTCAGTGATGATGCATCAATTAAGGGTTTCAGAGGCCAGCAACCATGTATCAAACACAAAGGCTATTATTTAACTATCAAGGGATTATTATTTTGTTCCCAGTGAACCTGTCTAATCAGTTTTAGCTTTCATTTTTACTCTAAGATTGTAATAGAGAAGTTGGATACGAGGAAAAGAAGTGTCCATTTAGAAAACGCTATATCCTGTCTTTGAAGGTGAAAAAGTTGTATTAAGTCATAAACTCATCTCAGCAAAGGACATGCTACACACTAAGATTCCTGTTAGCTCTCCCCACACTACATACAGTTCAAGAAAAGGTAGGTCACACCTTCTCTGCCCTCCTTACATCCAAACCACTTCTTCAGGAAAAAAAAACAAACTCAAACCAGTGAATCACAGTTCTGTGATTCCACACTTTCACAGTCAAAAGGAAAGACAAAAGAAAATTATTCTAGGCATTACTACCTGATAGTAAAGTGTGGGAGAAGGAGCTCTGTGTTAACAATACTTCTTAAATTTCTACCATAAGAAGCATAAACTTTGCTAAAATACGTATTTTCCCCCTGTACAGTATCTGAGTGTGGTTCTGCACTTGGGTAATTTACAGCAATTCTTTATTTGAAAAACATCCAAAACCTGCTCATTTATGCCTGAAGTAAAATCCTTATGTATTATCCAAAAAAAAA
>VZTU01011857.1:506231-578759 GCA_013400835.1 Zapornia atra | reverse complement strand
AAAAAAAAAAAGAGTATTTGCAAGCAGATGGAGAATTCCTTGTTGTACTCTCACATCAATGAAAACACATTTGTTCACAGTAAAATCCCACTGGTATATTTTAGATCTCATTTGATCTAAATTTAATGAAAGATCATAGAAGGAACAACTGAACTTCTATACCTGTACTGGTTTGTGCACTGTGATGCCTAATTGCCTTAATCTTCCCTGTAAAGAAGTAGCTGTAAGGAGCTTTTCGGAGCAGAAGCCTGCCCCTGGTTCTCCCTGGGGACAGATGTATTGAAGGATGGAGAAACACAGTTACTTTTTAAGATCACCCAGTTTATTTTCTAAAGTGAGGCTGTCTGGTAATGAAGAAATCCAAAAGCAAGCAGGACTCACTGGCAAATCCTGTTCTATGCCTAGGATGGCTTAGGTTAATTGATTTGGGGCTCAGACTAGGTGACCTGTAAAGGTTCCTTCTACCCCCACACATTCTATGATTTGGACAAGGTCTGTCTTCACCAATTTTACTTCGGGGTTCTCAATGTATGTATGAACAAATCAATTAAGGATCTCTTCTCCTTCAGATCGTTTAGGCTTTTTATGTCATTTATTCAATTTTTAAAGTAAACGAGCTACCCAACTTCTAAAGGAAGACAGTTTGCAGCACCAGCAAAGCCACACAGACATAACATCCCACAGTTAAGTAGCAGGTACTAAACTGAAACCTAAGAATTGTCACAGACCGGGCGGTCAGCAAACAGGCTCATTAGAGGTGCTGATCTACAAAAAGTCTTGGAGTCCCACCTCAGAAGATGGGTGCTGGTAAGCATTGGCACAAGCTGATCAGAGCCTTCCTTTCTCTATTAAAGGCACCTACTGTAACAACTTTTACCCACTCAATACTACTGGAATGCTGCAGGAAGGAAAATAGGTAAACATGCATTTCTGTTTATAACTTTTTTTTTAAACTTAGTATCAAGTTTTTTATAAATTCTTACTTTGATTTCTTCACATAGAGCCAGTAGACAACACCTGCAACCAGAGCAGCCAGCAGAAGACCGACTACAATCCCCACTATTAGCTTTGCCTGGTCATTAACCTTTTCGCTATTGTCATCTGAAGCAAAGAAGAAAAGTTAATGAGGTGACCTATGATAAAGTAAAGCATTACACCATTTCTAAAGAATTTCCATCGGAAGCAAAAAAAAGGAGTCAGAAAGAGATTTAATTTTTTTCTTTTAAAAAAAGGAGGCATTGTTCTTAAAAACATATTTAAAGCCTCAAAAAAGTCACGTTCTTTGTCAAACACGGCACTAGTTACTTCAAATCAAGTCCAGTTTTGAGGGACAGTGGAAATTGTTCAGTAACACTACAGAGGTCTTTGAACTGAGAATCAACAAGAAAGGGTTATGGAGGTAGAAGACCATACATACCACTTCTATCTTCTGGCTCATCGTATTCTGGAATACTTACTGAAATGAAAAATGTTAAACTTAAAATAAAGACAGAATGTGGTACACCTGAACATCACCTTTAATTGCCTACTTACAGCAATGATGGAAACACTGAAGCTTCATCAGTGTTTGCCAAACAACAATTAATTAATTTTACCTTCAAACAGAAGACTTTCCTTTGTAACTAAAATAGATCCAATTGAAGAGTCTTATTCAAAACTTGTAATATTATTCTAAGAAATATTTTTGTACTTCTATGTTATCCTCCCACAAACTCTAGCTTCCCACCACCTTTCATCATTGAAAAGGTGGCATTTGATTAAAGCCCAGTATGGCTGATTTCTGTTATGAATCAAGTCTATGATTCCAGTAATAATAAACTGGAATTTGGGGAGTAAAATATTGTTTTAATTTATTAATAAAAAAGAATTTGGTCTTTGTAATTAATGTATTATGTTGCAGTATTTTTTCACTCTATTTTGTACTATTATTGACGAAAGTAATTAATATATTGCACACAGGATAGATAGCCAAGAAAAGTACAAAGACTGAGTGACTTCACCCAGAAAGCTACGAATAAATTTTATGTGCTCCTGATCCAGACTGGATTTCTAATTGCTTAAGACAAAAATGGTTAAATATCTTAGTATTGACATTTCTGTGAAGACCCACTCTTCAGACGGGTGGGTACTTTCTGGGAAACTCTAAGGAAATGGTCCTTAGAAGACACTCACTAGCAGAAACGTTCAGGGAGGTCACAGTCCTTTCTAGCTGATTTTCTGCAATGCAAGTTAAAGTCACGTTTTCCTCGGGGGAAATTATGATTTTGCTGGAAAATCTGCCGTTAACATACTTGGTCTCCTCTGTCTGAAAAAGTAAAAAAGTAAAGATTAATATCCTTGAAAAATGCAAAGAACAACGCATGTGTTACCAGTATTGCACACCGAAAATGTTTAGAGGGGAAATAACGAATATTTCAGTTTTCCAAACTGTAACAACAGAAAGAATGCATTATTTTATTAAATGGCAACGTGAATATTTGCTAGAAAACACTGGCCACAATATCCAGTCTCAGCTACATTTTGTACAGCATGCACTTTAAGACCACCAGCAAAGAGGCGGTTTTGAGAGGGTTAACCACATTCTGTATTTGTCTTTGTTTCTTTCGACTGTTTAGAAAATATTCCAAGTGACAAAATTCTCAAAAAACCCCACAACCTTAAACATCTATGTCATAATTTCTTTCAATCTTGCTGTTTTTTCTTTATGTTTTTAGGAGGAAAATAATTACTGCAAGTTTTCCGCTTTCTGGAGCTCCAGGTTGTTTCCACACTAGGCATTAGCCTGCCAAGCTATGTGTGTTTAGCAGTACCTGCGGTATTTGTACTGAAATAGTGAGTCAAGTTCTTCCTTAAATTTGCTCTATATCACTCTTAGATTAATTCAATGTCCAGAGAAAATTATTTTCAATCATTTGTACAGCTTCAAGACAATTCCTGCCCAACAGCTTCACGGAAAGGCACAGCTTCTGACAGCTGCACATAATTTCTGTAGGATTAAAGCAAAACCTCACGGAATAATGAAATGCAGAGGAGCGCTGGGCATCGTATTTCCAGTCTCTGGCTGCCTGTATAGATGTCTCATTTACTTTTCCTGCTAAAGTAAAACGTGGCAATGCTTTGCATAGGATTTGGTAACCAATATACAAATACTGCCGTTTGTCTATTTGCCAGGTATTCTTCCTGCTGCGTACGGACACTCCTTATTTCTCCCACAGGATGGCTGCATTATGGTTCTGTTCCCAGTGAGAAACAAGAAGTATAACCACGCAGAACCAACTGTAAAAATCAGGATAAAAACTGCAAGGCCCAGAAGGAACTACACTGACTGTACTTCTTCATTTGGACGTGCCACATTTCACTGCATTTCACTCTGTTAATGCCTACGTCACACACCAATTCGCTTTCTGATCTAATTTCTACAGTTTCGCCATTATTTGTAAATTCTTTATGCAATGGCAAAAATCACCAGGTTACCCAGATGAAATTACTGAATACCCTCACTTAAAAATTTATTTATAACCTTTTCTTTTTTAGCTGATGCTTGCAGCCAGCGGAACTTCCGTGCTTTCACCTGCTCTATTCAAAAGACCTTTATCATCAGAAATCATCCAGGTAAGTACCACGTAGCTCCAGTTACCACTTAACCTTCTCTTAGATAAATGAAAGAGACTTAAGTTTCTTCCATCTCACTGTCTGTAAAGCTCTCCTTGATTTTAAATCGCATCTATCTCCTGTGCACAAGCTGTTGCTGAAAAAAGTAATGAGAAAGATACTTGCTTTATTTAAGATGCTTCCGCTACCAGTAACTGTCCATTGCACTGCTGGCTTGGGGAAGCCTTCCACGTGGCAGACAATTGTTTTGGACGATTTATTTATGTTGGTTTTCTTTGTCATTTTGATTTGAGGTTTTCCTACAAGAACAATATTACAGTTAGCCATTTTGTTTGAAAAGGACACTTAATACTCACAGCCATCTGCTCCCTTACCTTCCACAATAAGTTTGAGTGTCTTTCTTTTCGTTAACCCTTCAACCTCCTGTAGAGCGGTTTCACAGATGTAGTTTCCAGCATCTTGATACTGAAGACTTGAAAACGATGGACTTGTTTGCATTCTGGTATTGTCCTGATATAAAGGAAGGAGTCAATCTCTGAATTCTAACTCAGAACACAGTAACCTCTAAATTACAAATGTGACTACTATCCACAGTGTTTTTCACATTCTTGGTAGATTAGAGCCTCACTCCTAAAGTGCTCCCACATCAGTAACTACATTTGTGTAGCTGACAGTGACATAACAGCATGAGAAGTGCAAAGTCATGAAGGTTTATAAAAGCCACCTCCCTTCTCCTTGGAACAGCTTCGCTTTCAAAGCAAGGGCACAGATGTGAGCAGTTCTTAGTTCTGAGCTTTTCTAGTAGAGAAGCCAAAACCACGAGTGGTACAAGCTGTCTGAAACACAGATAGCTCCCCCCTATGAACCAGGCTTATGAGATCAACGTACGCTACTAAACAACCATGAGGTATCCTTATTTTTAGTTTCCAGCACTACAGGTTTAATTTAAACCCACCATTTGAGATAGCTACCTTTTTCATCAGCTGCTGAACGCCAGTGGCTAACGTCTGATCTCTCAGCCTGCCTTGCCCTTTTATCACAGTTATTGGAACCAGGACCAAGCTCACCTCTGAGGAAACGACTAATGAACCCAAGTGGGCTTTCCTTCTTAGAGGGAGCTGATTCTCCAAGGGCCTCGTTCAGACCGTTTCAAAAAAGTTCTGCTTTACAGTAGGCATCACCGAAAACTGAGCTGGTAACTACAGTAATTGATTTTCAGTCATCAACTTGAGCCAGTAGCTCTTGTTTTAGCAATATGTGTAAGACTTATCTCAACAATGTTCTTTAAAAAGCCCGACAAATGGCTCCCTCCCTTACTTCCAAAACACTGAAGTAGCAGCAATAATGTGAAGAGGTGAACACTCACATGAAGTGTGAAGTAGACAAATTACTGACCTTTATCCAAAACACTGTTGCATTTCTACTAGAAGAAATCGTGCATGACACGGGCAGGGCCTCCCCAATCTGTTTTGTGACTTCTCCGCTCGGAGTAAGCTGCAAATCCAAATCTAGTATAGAAAAAACATTTGTCAAAAGTTCATATCAGAATGCCTGGCCCATTTCAAAGGCTTATTAAGGAAAGAAAATGTAACTAATTGTGCATATTAAATCCAAGATTTCAGTTCTTTGATAAAATCTAAATCAATTTTACAAGGAAGGGAGAGGAGAGAATTATTCTAAAATAGGCACTGCAGAACATTCATGTTTTTACTGTAATTACAAGCTAAAAGGAAAAGCAAAAAACTCCCTAATCACTAGACAAATGGATACATTTTTTTCCACCTTGTACCGCTGAAAGAATGACAGAAGAGGTACAAGAAGCTGAAGGAGTACTTCACATAGTGGTACGTGCCTCTAGAAAGGGGATGCACAGACTGCTGTGAGGGTAGCTTGCTACGGACCAGGTAGGAAAGTATCTTCAGGGAAAGACTCTGGCAGGTGGGGACAGATTAACCAGAACAGTAAGTGGGGAAAAGAGTATATGGAGGACAAGGGGTAACTTTCTTGAATCTGACAAAACAAGTTGATTTTTATCCTCAGCACCTGGAGAGGACGAGGACGGTCAGTACAGGATGTGTGAGACGTGCTGACTGAAGGGAGTGATGGGTCTGATTTATAGGGCTGGGGAGCTAGTCCCTTTGATTTATCCGTTTTCATTTGCGACTTAAAAGGGCAGTTTTGTGTAACTCAGAATCCAAGCTCTGCCTGACCTGTTTTGGCTCCAGGGAAATTGCAGAGTCAGTGATAGCTGTGTTTGACACAAGGCAGGGTGACAGCCAGTAACAGAAAGGCCAGGAAACAGGGCTCTAGATTTTTCCTAGCATAAAGATTTCAGGGGCTAGCGATTTCTTCTTTTAAACAAAAAAAAAAAAAGAGGTCCTACACTGCAAGAAAAGCAGAGTTGCCAAGCTAAACCTCTGTTTTGCTTCCCCTCTCACAGTGCTTTGCTTGTACACCAAGCTGCCTGGTTGACTGACTGCCACAGATGCACACACACACAGACATACACAGAGTCGGATGGCAAGCCCACGTGACTTCTTCACAGATACAGTACTTGCTGGAAGAGGACTGCAAAACATCCTCTTGGCTTTTCAGCTGAGTTTAAAAAAAGCTTAAGGCAAAATCACAGTTGGTAGGGGAAAGCGAAAATACCTTAACAAAACCAGTGAACTTAGCTACTGGCTTTATTCAGTGGTTGCCCTGGGAACACCATTATAATTAAAGGCAGAACTTCAGGGAACAACTAGGGTCCGTCCTGTACTGTTAGTCTGCATTATTATCCGTGCTGCATGTCTGATGCCCAGTCCGAGAGGTCACAAGAGCTGTGCTTTCATCCATGCATAAGGAAAGCAAAGATCTTACCAAAGAGACAAAATGGCATTTTGTTTCTGTATTCCTATGGGGATTTCTCCCCCTGCCTCCCCAAACCAGTAAATGCAACCCAGCTAACAAGGCACTCCGGCTCTTGCCACCACTTCCACGAGAAAGAAAGAAGAAAAAAGACAGAACTCAGCCAGTGAGCATTTGTATATAGATTCAGGTGGTGCATGGGATGAGTTTCTTCTTGCCATGTTACTCCTGAGCACAAACTTGCAAGGCAGAGGAGTGTTTGAAGAAAAAGCTAAGATTGTAATTTATTTTTTTTCTCCCTCAGGGTAACTTCGCTTCAACCTCTACTTATCCTTTTGTTCTTTGAAGCAAGATAGATAGCACCTCAAACCCAGGAGATCACTGAAGACCATTCCTCTCACACACAGCACAGGAAACAGAAACTCATTAAAGTTCTGGCCTTCATCTCAAGCAAGACAGACAGTGAGACCAGAACAATCCATCGCCAAGGTAGCACGCCTGCACCTGCCACCCCTCCCCTTTCTGTGGTGTAACTCAGGCTACCATCCCTCTCACACAGTGGTCTTGGTTGCTATACAGGTTCAGGGAAATTTACAGTGTGTGAGATGAACTGCATAGCTCAGAGCAGTATTCGTAAGGTGATTTACGAGGCAAGTACAGAATTACGCTACTGTTTCACATTGGATCCCCTCTAGGAACTCTACATAGAGCAATTTGATTTGCCAGTTTATCTGCAGGGTCCACAAAGAAATGAGATGTAAATACTTCGACCTCTCAACTTATATACTCTATTAGTAAATAATCTCTTCTTGGTACAGCAGTATGAGAAGATGCTTCTTGCATACGGAAGACTGTCAAAATTAATTTTCCTTGCCACTGAAAGGAAAACTTTGTTGCAAGAATTTTCCATACCTTTCCTGTTTGGCTTTGAAACGTTCCTCATAAACAAACTTCTCATCAGGCACCGTTTTCAATATATGCTAGCTCTTAATGTGGTCTCACTTGAAGTCTCGCATTGATTTCAGCGCGGTCTTTGCATACCAAGTAGGACAGGGAAGAGGCAAAGAGCGCATTCTGCATGTATTAGCACACGATGCGAGAGAGGTATGGAATTAATGCGGCAGCAAACATTTCAGTTTTGAAACTCTGTGGCACATATAGGACAGGCTGAAAGAGGAGGCTGCACAGCACTTGCCTGTAGTCTGAACTCCCCAAGCACATTAGCAGACAGCCAGAAACTTCTCCTAGTCTACTGAGAACAGATTTTTTTTTCCATGAAACATTCAAAAGGCAAATTCCCCTGTATTTTCAACGTGCCTGTAGCACAAGAAAAGACTACAAATAATACGTACAGAGAAACACAAATGTGAAGCTTTTCTAAGCCCTCTAATTTACCAGAAGGTTTGCAAACCTATTTCCTCAGATAACACATTTTAGCAGAATGGAAAGCATCACTAGGAGGAACTTTCACAGCCCTACTCCATACCGGGTTGTACGTGTAGAAATGATTATAGTACGAGATAGAGAAAAGGGACAGTGGGCTGAGACAGCCACTTCCTTCTTCAAAGCTGAGGGAAGGTTACATGCATCCTCTACTGCTAGGTGCTCTCCTTGCTTCTATAGCGGTTTAAGTGGTAGTAAACAGGTTTTGCATTGGCTGCCTCCCTTTTCCTTCCTGGCCCCTGCCTGTTTTGCTCATCTGATCCCGGGCGAACTCACTCAAGGAGCAGAGCTGGCAGAAAATTAACAACCTAGTGTAAAAAAACAGAAACCCACAACATAAATCCTGTTCTGTTGCTCCCTCTGTTGAGGGACAAATCACGCCAACCACCAGCACTTGGCTCTGATGGACGTTAAATTAGGACCTTGCAGCACAGAACCTGCGCCTGTTCCGATGGGGAAAAGCCCAGGTTGTCCAGTTTGTCCCTTCTGTTCCGTGGGTAAGGAAGAGACTCTTTCTTCTCCCTTCAATCTGTTTTACAAATAAAGTATTTCCATAAACATTATGGGCAACTCAGATGCTTTAATATCAATTTTCAGCTTTCTATGAATCTCATAATTTACACTCATCTCAGGGAAAAAGAGTTTGGTGTTGAGCCAGAATATTTTGCTACAAAAATTGTTAAGGGCTATAATGAGCTAATGTATTTTTCATACCAGCAAGAAGCTTTCCCTACCTAGACACTGAAAGAAACCAGTGGAAGTAAAATGCTCAATAAAATCTGTTTGGGGTAAAAGCAGTACAGTTGAAATTTAACAAATTACTATAAATCATTTCATTGATTTAAACTAAAATTATTATCTTGACTATTTTTGGTTTGGTTTTGTGGGGTTTCAGTGTAACAGCATAGACAGAAATACTCATCCACATGTGAAAAAGTAAGCAATAAAGAAAAAGAGGAAGGAAAAGTAGGATTTGATAGGGACTACTAAGTAGTATTTCAAGGACAAAAAACCATCAAGGAGGCATAAAAATTCTGAAGATCTAACACCAAAAATATGTAAGTACATTAGAAGGAGAAAGCTCTCAGTATTACTGAGTTGTACTGAAAAATTACTGTAAAGTAAACAACTGAAAGATGAATTTTATGCTTTTTTCGGAAGGATTCTCCTCAAAAGAAAACATGCTGCAGAAATGTTTTAGACAAGAATTAGCTTAAAGAAAATGTACGGGTTGGGGATTCAGGAATTACTGAAGTACTCCAGGCCACTGTGCCTCACTAAGCAGCAGCTTTACTGCAGATAGAGGCATTTAAGAAAAAACAAACCAAAGGAACTCCAAGTGAAGCGAAGCAATAGTGTAGTGGATTGCACCTGTGAGTTCTGAGTAGCTGCACTAGCTGCCAATGCTGGAAAGACTTCTGTCAAGAAAATACATGTTTCTCTCGTGTAGTAAAGCTCTCCTGACACGCAGACAAAATAGTGGAGAAAGGAAAACTGGCTTGTTATAAATAACTCGGAGCTGAGGAAGCCATTCTTTAGAGTAACTATTTATGGAAGTACAAGCAGACATGTAATCCACTTGGAGTAAAATACAAGGGTCAGTTATACTGGAGCAAACTCCCAGCAAGCTGCCTTTGATACCGGACAGCTAGCGGCAGCAGTACACAGCTCTCTTCAGATCCTACGTGTCCTGACTCCTGGTAAAGAGAAGGTGCAGGTAGGAAAATAGAAGATGACCTTATTAAATGCAACATATTCATTAAAGGGAATATTATTTGTGTACAGATAGATTCTACATGCATTGTATCTATTCCAAGAAAAAAAAAATCAAAAAGTTATTACAAACAGGAATTTTCCTCTTGGGTAAATTATAAATACTATGGGAGTCTTTGAACTTTACCACCCATCCTATGCCTCTGAACCTGTAAACTATTAAAAGTATTTGGGCTGCTAGGAAGATGACAGATCATCGATGTTTTTAGGGGAAACCTAGTACAACTGGTTTGTTTCATTTCACAGCCTGTGGTAGTATAGCGAAGCTGGAAAGAGTTCCTGCTCTTGTTTGCTCACACAGAGAGATTACAAGCAACTACTGAAAAACAACTATTGCTTCAATGGCTCAACAGGTCTGACAGCTGCTTTTAAAGTGATGTGAGTAAATGCTGTAGCATCCAGTTGAAGAAACTTTACTCAGCTCCAGATCTTTCATGACTCTGGGAAAAGTGAAAAAAGCAACTTGTTCTGTGTGAACATAGTTCCTAAGTCTCTTCTCCAGGCCTCTTACACCTCACTGAGGTAAGATGAAAGGGTATTAGGCTAATGTGGACTTTGACTGTGAAGGATGACCTTCAGTGATACCACCGTGGGCCAGCTTGTGTGCTTGAGGACATTCTAAGGCACAGCTGGAGCAGAGTAACCAGCCACACAGACGCTCGCATGAGTGAAACACAAGATACCAGAATTTTCACTGTATGTGACAGCACAATAACTTCATATACTGTACAAAGGCTACGAAAAGTGGATCTGTTATCTAAGCCAAAGAATTGAGAAAAGTAAGGTTTTCAAACAGAAATGCATTTTAAAAAAATCTAAAAAGACCTGATACTCCTTTAAACCAATCACATCATTCAGTTCTCCTGTAGGTTAACTGGACTGCGCTAAGTCAACCAAAGCAAGGCCATCTGAGAAGGTGCAAGATAGGTTTGTAGCCTAACTAGGAGTGCAAAACACCGTGACTTACAGTGCACAGTGATGGTGGTTGAGTCCATCATGCTTTTGTCAGTCAGAGAGCACTTGTATTCTCCTGTTGCATTTCGTTTCACATCTGTCATTACGTAAGTATCTGAGCTTCTTATACCTTCTGTCTCTCCCTGTGGATGTAAAACAAAACATTTATTGTATATAGGCTTGCTAAAGACATTCAATTTTTGAAGGTTTTATTATTATAAGGATCCTGAAGCATGCCAAAATATGTAGACAGAGCATCATTGAAGTGTAGTCAACTATTAATAATGTTAAGGCTTATTTCCTGCACAATGACATAGTTCTAGAAAACACCTATATTTACCAGCTTACTCTTGAACTGAATGACTAAATTATTTTAAGAGGACATAAAAATACCGAAATCTGAAAGGTCAGCAGAAAAAACCCGGGAACAAGAGACTGAAACAGTCTACAAGTTAGACTGATCAAGAAATCACAAGAGCAAAAAACAATTTGTGTTTCTAAATCTGTATCTGAAATGATACATTCAGTTCAGGAAAAAACATGAAACGAAGTGTGCTGCATTACACATTTTTAAACAGCACAAACCAACCTTGCTCTATGGTGTGGAAGCCTGTCAGGGTATACACAGACTTACATACACTGACTTTCTGTAGTTACCTACAGAAAACGGGTGTTTTGAATTAGCCCAGAAGCACTGCTTTTGCTGGCTGTCCACTTTGCCAGCTTCCATACAATTACAAATTGGATCAGCTTTGAAACAAGCACGGAATGAAACCCTAATTCCTATCTTTGAACCCAGGAAGAGATTTACGACACCGGTGAGCCTTGGAATCACCAATTCTAGCCCTCCTTGACTAGGATCAGGTAGCAGGGAGGCTGCAGATAAGACAAGCTGGGGTGTTTAGCTCACTCACTGAGATCATGGAGCAAGGACAGATACCATACTCTTTTTCCCTGGCACATAGTGAGTTCCTAGGATGACTCACTAAATCTAAATGGCTGTTCTCTGATAAGAGGACTTCAGCTCCTCGTTTTCCTTGCCGCTCTTCAGCAATTCAAGCATGCCAGGAGTCCAAAGTAGAGGAGGATTACGTTCAAAGTGCGACACACGGTTTTTGAGATACATAAAAGCATGCCACTGCATTGGGCCTCTCTCAAGAGCAGCTCTGCTCACTACTGCAGCAGGAACAAGAAAAGGGATGTAAAATAGGAGAGAGAAGCGGGACATGGGAAGCAGGACTAGGAATCTGAGAATATAAAGCCACATCTGTCTGTGGATTTCACCACTTCTAAGAAGATTAATGGAAGCCTGTATTTTTCTCTATTTGCATCTTATGCATTTGACAGATTTGTCCTGTCGCGCTGCCACTAACCAACCAATGAATTAATTAATTAAAGGACATTGCATGAAGATTCATCTGAAAGCCCAAAAGAGCCAAGTTAATTTCCTGTACTTTCACTTCTGGATCTTTGGCTGTTATGACAACCAGTGAGGTGATTTTATTCAAAGCACTAAACCCCTTTTGTCAAAACTGCTTATCAAAATATCTGCTGTTGGGAAATAAAGCCTAACAATTTTTAGCAGGTCCAAAGCTCAAACAACTTTGGGGAGGGTGGGGGGAAGGAGAGGTTCTTTCAAAACATTTTGCCAGCTCGGGTGAGGTGTTCTCAGTGAGTCTGATGTATCTTCAGTTTTAGTCACATTGAATTCCTTCCTCCATTTGTTATAAAATCACGTATACACTGACACATAGCAATGTCTGGAGGAAGGGATGATGCAGAATATTTCACTACACAGTGACAGCGAGGCAGGACTTACTGGAATGTAAAACAGGAACTCCTGTGGAGGGGGGTTGCCATTTCCTGAGCACTTCAGAGTGATGTTATCGCCTTCTTTAATGGTAACACTTTGTGACTGCACTTGAATAGTCACCTTCTCTGTTGGATCTGTGAAAATAATGTACACATTTAAGAGCTTCTGCAAAAAAACCCCACGCAGTAACCCAGCGCGTATGACATTCACAGCCGAAGAATACGTGATTTCATAATGAGGCAGGTGAAAGCACTGGCGTGTGCAGATCTTTTTACAAAAGAACTGAAGTTAATCACACTTCCCACATTTTTGCAAACAAAGTAAGAGCAAAGAAATCATACGATAGGAAACTCATTTTTCTTTGCCAAAATACCTGCAACTGAAACAGCAATGATTACAACCATGTTGTATGCTTAAAAGAAAAAAAAAAAAAAAAGAACCCTGATCGGTATGAATAGTTTCATGGTGTGATTTTATTATGAAGGATTAACTTGTCCTCTGTGAAGCTCACTGTGGAGGACAGCAGCAGTCTGAAAAACAACTGAAGCTCTCAACACCTTGCGTTAGTACTAGACAATACCCTGCTTCCATTAAAAAGAAATAAATACAAACTAAGCGACTACGTTCAGCCTATTCTATATGCTGATCACTGCAGGCTTTCAGAAAGATCAATTTGGTGAACATAATAGGACCCTTAACATAGTCGACAGAACTGTAAATGTAACATACTTCTGTCATGTTCAGTGAAGTTGAACTATAACTTACATTATACTTTGGTAATTTTTTCAAGGCAAAGACAGAATATACTTTAATAAATACTGTTCTTTCCAACTAGAACCCTAAATACAGTTTTTCAAAACCAAAGCAAAATGAACAAAATTAAAGGAAATAATATGGGCAGATAACTCTCTTTGTTTTAATTCCAATGAATAAACAAAATTCCACCAAAGACACCAGTCTTGCATTAAGACACAGTACAGTGCACTTTATTAGACACTAAAAAAAATGTACACCAAAGAGAAACCCTTGCCTGACAGTTGATTTTGTGTGTTTAGTGAAGCATGTGCCCTACAGCCCTTTTGACCCTTAAGGCATTCATCATGTCTGTCTTCTGCTGTGGGATTTCTCAATAACAGGAGCTGCATTCTGCTGTGGCCACTCGATGACTGAGAGCCCTAACACGGTATCTCACTCCTCATCACAGGAGAGGCCACATCCTCCCTTCCTTCTTCCAAAGTAAAAACCTCAGCTCCTTTCCATTTCCAAACAGCTTCCATCTCAGTCCCTTCAATGCTGAAGCACAACTTTGTTTAGGAAGGGGAAGTCCAGCATTGCTGCTGGTGCAGAATGCAGCAGATGTGATGAAGTAGGGGGCCAGCCATCACATGCATGTGCCTCGGTGGCTGCTGGGCCAAAAAAACCCCAACAGTTTCAGGGGCTGTCTGGTAAGCTGGCCTGCTGCAGAAACCTGTCTCTCCTTCCGTCAAGTTTATGTCAAGGTGACCAAATGTGACAAAGTTATCACGGAGAGTGTCTAGATACACCCTGGAATTGCTTAGGCTTTGTCACAAGACTGAAAAGGGATGACTTTAGGACTTGGCAGCAGGCTTTCCCACAGAGATGAACAGAACTGGATACAGTTAAACAAGGATGACAGTCTTGCAAACCACTGGTCTTTCCTGTAGGAATATCTGACCCTTCTACCTACTGCAATCAACCAGGAGCAATTTTTTAATTTCATTCTCTAAACTGGGAAACAAAAAAAATCTACAATAGCAAAAGACTAATTAAGTTGTTCTGTAGGTAGAACAGGTCACCCTTCTGGGGAAGACACAACCCGATGACAGGAAGACACAGTGTTCACTGCAATGCTGAGCACTGCTTAGCATGAGTAATGTGTTCCCCTACTGTCACTGGTAAACAGCAGCAGCGCGCTGAATGTGTATCTTGCCTCTGGGTGGCACAGAGGGGTTTGGCCTCGCCTGGCCCATTTCACCTTGTGCTTTTGCAAACCCAAGACTTCATATCTGCTTTCTCCATGAGCAAAAAACTCTGTGAGCCAGCATCAAAAGGCAGGTATTTAGTAAATGAATGCTGCTATCTCAGAACTGCCACGGCCGCAGATGACATCATCATTCTGCATAATTTCAGGAAAAATATCAATGCTGGAAGCAGCATGAGTACAAAGTGTCTTTGAGTCTGATCAGTCTGATCTGTCAGTTTACCCATGACAAGACAGATCCTTAACAACAGGGCATGATTGGAAAGTTTGCCTGATCTGTTCACACTGACTAATACCAAGCAGATCCCAACACAACTGGAGTCTAGGCAATACAGATATCTGAGATACCATCAAACCATACAGCTCCAGGAGTTCTCTTCTATTACTCATGTTACTTTCGGTAGCTTGTTTGCTACAGCTGCAAAACAGAGCCCCAGATAACTACTGCTACTTGAGCTAAGTTACCCATTACCAACTAGCAACTGGCTCAATAGAAGTTTAATTCACTCTTCTTATACTAGGTTACGGTGGCTGGCTGCTTCCAGGATATCAGCTGGCTATTAAACACGTGAGCATTAGTGACTGAGCTAGAAAAAAAACCACAAAAACCCCAGAGCTAGGAAAAAAACCTCAACAGCAAAACATTTCTTAAATCCTGATTGAACAGGTCTTAAAAAACTTTTTGTGCAGGCATAGTTCTAAGCATGCTCTCCCCGTTCCTTTTTTGTAAGTTGCAAGGAATCTCACTAGACAACAGAATGAACAGCAAGGTCATCTTTATGATGACATGATAGTTTTGACAGTCAATCTGAAAAAAAAGAAGAAAAAAAAGATAGACTTCTATTTCTTAATAGTTGGAGTTCATAATGTTTTTTCATCTGCAGTACAGTGACTCATAAAAAATACCACATTTATTGAGAAAGAAACTATTTAGGTTCACTGAACCAAATTAAAAACAAAACCAAATCAGACATGTCATTATCATCAACTAACGTCAGTCAAGAAATCCATCCATTGAAGCTTTGGATGTCTATTAACAAACAGTTTAAAAAAATTCATCAGGAGATGCATTTGAGCAGAGTAAGGAATTGAAGCTGCAGCAAATGAAAATTCTCAGAAAGGAGACTGGATAACCCCATATTCTAAAGCTGAACAAAGCTGATACTTTAGTACTGAAGGGGTACTAAAGGGTGTGCCTGCCTCCCACTGTTGGCTAGTTAGCACTACAATGATAGTTCTTCCTCCAGAGAGGGGCAATATCTTAACTAAGTTGTGTATTACTAGAACAGGATGAAAAGAACCAGCCTAGCAAACGTTAAATCTTTAACAGGGAGTGTCTGTGATATCAGCAGCACTGTACAGCCTTCCTTTTGCATTTCCTTCTTGATTGCATCCGCACATCGTAGGTGCCTCAGGGAGACCTTTAACTGGCAAAGTAGCCTAATGTGTGGGAGGTGGCAGGGAAAAGGGGACAGCAGCACATCTCCTGACAAGTAACAGCAACAAGGGCTTTCTGTTCCCATTATTCCCAAAGCAGGGACTTCTCTCTTACAAGCTGAGGTATCACCTGAAGCACACAGATATAATACCTGACTGGGCACATTCTTGTTCCGCTTCATTCTCCTACCAACTCCTGCCTTCTACCACAGTCCTGTGTTGCATTTAAATGCCTCTTCCACCCACTCACCCTCCCTCTTTCCCCCCTTCCCCTTTCCTTGCCAACTGCCTGTTCTCTTTACTCAAAGGAGAATTACGATCTCCATGGTGGTCAGTAATTCAGAGTTGCTTGAGGACTTGGGCCACCTGGAAGTAATTATTTACACAAATTCTGTACCAGCAATATATCCAATATTCAAATACTACATCTTAACTGCAAAAATCCCAAACTTACAGCTGTAGATAAGCTACTGTTTTATTTTATTTTTTGGTGCAAGGTAGATGGCTAGGATTAGCTGTTTGGTGCTGACTCTGCAAATATGAAAAACATCTGAGTATACTAAAAACTACATTGTGTATTTATATTTCAGGGGAAGAGAGTCCCTCTAATCAACCACTCTAACTTCTCTTAAAGTTCTGAAAAGCCTATTTCACTGTTAACTTTTTGTGGTTACCCCTTTCCTCTTCTCAATGCCATCCTGATATTCAATATTCTACTGTTGGAAAGAAAGGAAGCTCAGGTGAATCTGACAGTAAGTAAAACTTACATAGACAATGTATTTGGACCTTCTTGCTGCAAACCAGCTTTAAAGAAAACAGCCAAGTAGCACTGTCTCTGTGATTTTGTAAACTACCTCTGATTTTGCTTTTTCCCCTGAGGTAGACTTCATACAGCATTAGATACTTTTTAACAACTTACAGTGAACATCGAAGACAACTGGTTCAGATAGTATTGTTTTCTGCCCAGATGGTCCATAATATGTCACAACGCAAGAAAACTTGGCATTTGCGTCCTCCTTGGTTGGCATATACTGAAGAGATGATGTCATGGTGAAGAGTCCAGTTGATTTGTCCACAATCTTTTGCAGATTTATTACCACAGCTGCAAAGGAAATACTGTTTCAGTGTCACACAGACAGGATTTGCGACCTTCTTCCTACGTTTTGTTGCCTGCTCTGTATTTGTTACCGGGCTGCAAACATGCAAGCAACATGACAAATTACCCAAGAGACTCTGCAGTTCTTCTCTAGTATTGTCCCTGATGTCTACCAGAAATGTTTTATCAACAACACACTCCTACCATACTGTATATTTTAAAACAAAACAAACAAACAAAATAATTGCAAACTGGTAGGTTTTTTTAAATACAAATCTCAGCTTAATTTCTAAGACAGAAGGAAGGTCTCAAAAATGCTGGCAAAGCCAGTTTTTAGGACTGCATTTATAACTTAATCTTGTAAGTATTCTCTGTTTTATAGAAGGTAATATACCATGGTCTGACCAGCCTGTCAAAATCAAAATTGAAAGGGAGGGGGGAAAAAAATGTTCTTCCTAAATATCCTGGAAAATAAATACCTGTATAAGGAGATGATGACCACGGTCCAAAACACAATATTGGACAGGTGTGAAATTGAGACAGCTAATACCTTATGAGAAGCTGGGAATTAGATACAAGCTTCTACTAGCTACACGAGCTCAAGAAGAGCTTTGCAACAGCATTAACAAATGCAACCCTCCTTCCCGTGCTGTGGTTTTAAAGCCAGAGCTGAAAGAGAGAGATAATATGGTGTAGCTTGGGTGCTCTGAAATGCCTAGAAATTTCCTTCCAGTTTCATCCTTCAGTATGAGTAGTCTCCCTCCAAGGAACAGTACATTAGGTTAAAGCAGAGGAACCCTCATAAGCACAGTTGTTCGTGCATAAGGCTGCCTGGGGATCCAGGGTCACTGGCCATTATTAGAACATACCTTCTTCCACAGGCTGCAAAACTCTCCCATTTTTGTACCACGTAACATTGCCCTCGGGATAACTATCTCTTGCAACACACTCCCCAAGCTGCAAAACAGATAGGAATTAGCCAAATCAGCCACTGTTTTTCTCCACCATGCTTTAATGCAATTCTATTATCACTTACGCTGCTTTAGGTAAAGGTTTCTACAATGTTCAAATTCTTAGCCCCATCCATTTTGGTAAGACAAATCCCATCAGTGAGGCTAAGAGGCTAAGGTACAATTTGGGTTCAATGGTGGGATTAACACCAGGATGGCCCCTGTCTGCCAAGTCGGGCAAGGCTAATGCAGTAGTGGCGAGGGAACAGCTCGGAGGTCAGCCTGGCCGTAAGACTACGGTCTCGTGCGGGTGGGTGCACACACCTGCGCACACACCTGCACACACACCCTCTCTGAGCCTCAATCCATCACCCCTCCATCTTGACTGTAAAGGGGTTTCAGGCAGCCATCAGGCACATAACTTTGAGGGACAAAGCTGCTCTGCTCTTACCATTTGGAGCTTCTCTGTTTCTAAGAAGTCTGCTTGATGCAAGATTTCTGGTTGAGAGGGTTGTTCTAAAACATAAACAGAAGTACTAGTGAAGGGACCACAAACAGCTTTTTGAAAAGCAAAAAGTTACTTAAAGATACATGGACACTGAAATTGAATAGAACAACCTGTCCCCCTGCAGTCTTACCTATGCTTTGCCATTAAAAGAAGAAAAAGCAAGATACTTGTACCTCGGTATTAGCAAACAGGAAAGATCATCACCTTAAAATGTGTCATACCTTCCATAATGAATTACATGCAGTCTGAAAACACGTATTTTAGCCAAGCACACTAGTTCAGCACCTGGGAGGAGAGAACCTAATCTGATCTATCTGATTTATGTGACACATATTTGAGAAGGATCCAGTCAGTGATATAGAAACTACAGCAACAGAAAAGCAGCTTTACTGTGTATATTACTGTAGCTGAGCTGTTACATTATAAAGGAACAAATTCAACCCAATCATTCTTCTAATGTTGATTTTTCCTAACTGGGATTGTTGCATATAAAAAATTCAGATGATAGAGATTAAGTGTAATTACTTGAACTGATTCTGAGTTAGTTATGACTCTCTTAAAAAACACCAACTTTTTCTTCAGTGCCAGTACATCATCTTATTTATTTTTATTGTGGTAGATGGACCTCTTAGCTTGCCAAAGTGGAGGATCTATCAGCATTTTCATCATAAAAAACTACTTTCTAGAGACTATATAACTTGTCTGTTAAAATAGTTTGGCCTGAAGCCCGGAATGCAAATTTTTATCTCCAAAAGAGACAGTTTTCCCCACAATTTTAAAAGAGAAGGGGAAGAGTGAGGGGGGAAAAAAAGAATAAATCACTGTTTATACTGTTGAAGAAAGCCTCTACACCCTAGCTATACTGCTTAAATAAGCATATGTATTATGTACTTTTATAGACTGGAAACATCCTTAACCATGTCAGCTTACAGAACCTTTTCCCCAAATCAGTCTCCCTTTGAAACGATGTACACACGTGAGTAATTGCAGCCCAAAGTAAACTCCACACCATCTTGCCAAACTCTCTACACACTGATGAAGTTACTAACAAGCAGGTGTAGCGCTCCAGCTGTCACAGAGATAACAAGCCTACTCGTTTCCACATCGATCTGTTCGCCCTGCATGCGTGTGCACATGTGCATGCGTGCACACAAATGCACAGACACTCTCTGCTTGGAAGACTAAGCCAGGATGGAATGAAGAACAGCTCAAAAGGGAAAGGAGAGGCAATAAAAGAAGCTATTCATTTGACATTTTTTCAAACAACTATGCTTGTGGGGAAAAAAATAAACACCCAAGAAAAAAACCCCAAAGCAGTCAAAGCCATACACCAAGATCATCCCAGTTCCTTCACAGGGCTTACTTAGATCTATTTTTTCAAATATACGCATGTTTCTATCACTTTTGTTATATAAAGAAAATAGATATGTTCTAAAGGAAAAAGGTTAACCTGTAAGAACCTGGCAAGGGCAAAGCATTTTCAAGGAAATGAGGCTTTACAAGACCATTAACAGGCCTTCCTGTTCAGATTTCTGGGTCCCATAAACAGGCACAGCTGGCTGCCTGTCAGAGTCACCAGCTGATCAAACCACAATGCCGCCACCCCCCACCTCGGCTTTGCTTCTTTTCACCTCTCATCTCCCCCAAGACCAGTTCAAGGGAGATGGAATACCCCGCCCTACACTCCTACCAAGGGAAGGGGACGAGCTCTCCTCCACGCGGCTCTCCCCATTCGGGGTGCTTTGGTGCAGATGCTCCAGTTGAGGAGCTACCACCTGCTCTCTGAGAGCAGCCTCCAGGAGCAAACGGCTCCTGCCAGATCCCCACAGCCACCCCGTGCACACAAAGGTAATTCACCATGAACGATTTATTTGGCATTTACCAGCTCGGCATCTGAAGCGAGAAGAAATTTTAAACTTGACAACAGCAGAGCTCATTTTGGTGGGCCTGCAACTTCAGCACACTGTTTCTCTCTTGGCTTAAGAGCCTGCCAGTGTACTCTGCAACTCTACATAGGCCCTGTAATAACGGGAGAAAAGAGCTCGCTGCTTGCAAAAGCCAAGTATCTGTGTGGCAGGGTGGCAGCTCGTATCCACTGGGCTGCTCTGCTTTGCAAACTAGCCATTTAATTCCAGAAAAAAGGTGCTGACAGGATCCATCTGGAAAGCTGGTAGAGCTTGTTTGCGTAGTCCAGCAAGTGAGACTAGCAGGTGGTACCTGCGCAATGAGCCATTTCCACTCGTTAGTTCTGAGTTAATCAGGTAGCACAGCTGAGGACGTGACAAGCTCCAGTCACAACTTCTGGGATACAGCTGAGTTTCAAGGTACATAAGACTTTTGGCTTATGAGGGTTTGCACTGCTGCAGCCTAACTCTGTCTGTGATTCAACGAGTCAGGAACTCCACGGATTAAATAAATGAACCTTGCAGGCTCCTCTTAACTCTTTTGTATTTGGATCAAACAAGCGAGCAATAACAGAAAGGTGAAACCCTCGACAACCAGACTCAAGGATGTTAAAGGCAAAGAAATGTTAAGAGAACCCTAAATAAAGTTGTGAGCTCAAAATGAAAAGCTGAAAAGGTAATTCTTTTCTTGTGGTGCCATATTTTCTTGCAGTCGGCCATATTGTATGTGCTGCATCCTCTATTCTTATCTGCCTTAGCAAATAGAAGCTTTCTCTATTAGTATTAATGCATACAATAAAACATACAAGCTGTGCTCCATGGCTGAGTTAGCATTGTGTTAATATTTAGTACAGTACACAGTAACTCAAGCAGTTAGTGTTTTGCTTCACCATATACCACTGTCTCATCTACATATTTACTGCTGTGCGATAAATAAACATGATAATTCTTCATAATTTCCTTTGAAGCGCCGTGTTTACTGTGCGTGCTCAGAGCACACTCCTCCCTGTTGTCATTAATTCGATTGTTCTTGCAGTCAAATTGAAAGCGAAACGAGGGAAGGGAATTACTGTTGACTCCTAATCCAGCTTCAAACTCTTTATGCCGCTGACAGACTTCTGCCTAGACACCACTGACGAGTCCCTGACGCCTTCTCCCCGAGACAAGCACAAGGCTCCCCCTTCCAAAACAGGAAAACATGCCCTTTCACTCCTACACGAGCTCAGAGCATGACTGTGCCTCAGGGTTCTCTGGTTTGCACTGCGGATCAGCCTTCTGATACCAAAGGCTAATAAACTCAGCTGTGCTCTGAGAGAGAACTGCTGACTGGTCTTCCTCCTGGAAGTTCAGCAGGGGACAGAATAAGCTTTTGGGGCTAGAAACTCATTTTTCAGCCTCTCACCCTCTTCTTTACACCTCACACCACTGCATACTAGCTGCTCGGAGCTGCTTTAAACCTCTCTCCACTGATCCAATCCTGCAGACCGCACACAGTTAACGCTTCCCTCCTGCAGGAAAATTCACTCGGAGAACAAATGGAAAATAATCAGTGCTAATTTTACATTTTTCATTTCCAAGGCCAAATGACATCACATAAGTGAGTCATTATCAAAGCCTAAAATTCTCTTTGAGCCAGCACTTATCATGAATAAACTGCAAGTGCAGGCAGTCCTGTTACGTAAATGCCACCAGTAGATTACATTTTTGAAAGCTGCAGAAATTTGCTAGTCTTAGTAATTTACTCAGCCAAACTTACTTTCTTGGCTTTAATCTTGCCCTTAAACAAAAGTTTCTGTAATTTACAATTCAGATGCTGACAAATGTTAACGGTAGTAACAACTAGATTTACTTACTGAAGACTTTGACTACCGTTGGCTCTTCAGAAACATCATCTTCTGTAACTAGCATACATACAAATCTCTTTTCATCGCTGATTCTTGCATCCCTGATGGATAACGTATAGTTTTCTGAGAGACTCAACCTGTCTTTGTAGTCTGGCACATCATCATACTGTACATTTTTTTTTGTTGATGATCTGAAGGCAATAAATACTGGAGATCCATTTGGCATTTCCTATAATAAAAGCAGAAACAAGACCTGCAATTGGTACAAATCCATAATTAAAAAAAACCCCAAACCCTGAAACTACATCAGATGATTTTTTTTCCTGATTAATTTCTGCTGTACAAACAAGAAATTCAGTGGAATACGAAAACTAGTTTAGGGCTGCCGTGGTACACATTGATAATATCATCCGTAGAAATAAAATCAATCCTTTGGCTCAATCTCAGCATAGCCCAGGACTTCCTTTGACGAAGACTGGTGGTTCTGGCACCACCTGGCTTTTTATTAAAAAGTGTCTGAAATAGCAGCATTCATGAGCTAGGCTTGAAAGCTTCAGTTTCCTTTTTTCATGATTGTTTTACATATTCATATTGTTTGTCTGGGATATTCAGACTTCATTCCAAATGCAGGATTTAATCAGGCATAACTGCCTATTTTATTCTAAATTGGTTTTTAGGGGTTTTTTTCCTCTTTGTTTTTAAAGGATTCAAGAGCTTGTGGCATGGGAATATACATACAATCAAACACTGTTATTTAGGCATCTCAGGATAATCGACGAAATATCATTTTCTAGACATCCTCCTCATTAATCAGCATGCAGTTACCATCCTAAGAAGGAATACAAAGTTGACAGCCTCCCACAAACCTACCCTATCAAAAATGTATGTTTACGAGAGACAAAGTTGCAGGCTGGGTTCTGCAGGATTTCATTCTCCCCCCCGCCCCAAGCAGGGACAGACACCATCTGCCTTTACTACAGTGAGGTGAAAGGCTGACTCCATCTTTATGTTCAGTATTGTGCTGGGGGCAGGAAGAGGTTTTCATTCCCTTTTATCCCTTGCACCACTGATGCGAGTAGTGCTCCCAGTACAATACCTCAGCTTGACTGCAGAGCCCACAAAAGCATGACGATGTTGTGACAAGAGACGAGCAGTGTCAGAGCCGGGCAGGAAGCAGGAGGCAACAGTTAATGTGAAGTTTAAATTCCTTTTCTAGTCTTTGTCCCTCTCCCACTTTTAACTCTCGGATTACCCTAGGTGTCTGTCACACAGGAAAGTGAGCATTGCCTTGCCTCAGCACACGCAAAGCTGGCTGTCAAGTGTGAAGGAGCATTTAATCCTCTAAGCCTACCCAGGGCACGAGTGTGCACAGGTAGAAACCGAAGGGAGCAACACTCACTCCTGCCATGGTGGCAGTCTCCCAGTGCTCTTGGGCTCCCACCAGCAACCCAAAAGGCTACTCCCAAGGCAGCAGAGCAGAAAATGGAGTTTCTCCTTCTTCCAATGAAATAATCACCTGACCAAAAAACCCTAAAATGAACCCTGCCCCTGTTAAAAACAGGTGTTGCCATGCTGGGAGGTGCTTTGGGAGAATGGGTATCTCTTTGGCTTGGTTGTGCGAGTGATGTCAACAATTTCATTCAACAGCAATTGGACAGGCTTTTCTGCACATTAGGTTTCATGTCCTTTTCCATTTAGAAGGAGCTGCAACATCTCCATGTGCTGCTTGCTACTTGTCTGACATGAGCAATCCAAACACACTGGAAAGAGATAACCTATTTCTTTTTCTCAGAAGAACTGTGCATCTTCATACAGATGGACTTCTTCCCAAGAAAATTCAGCATGCTAAAAAGCACACTGCAAAACATAAGTCCTGTGTCTTCTGAGCATTATATAGAACAGTTTCACTGTCCCTTTTAGGGAAATGTCCTCTACAGGCTGCTCACTTCCTTTACCAAAACATGGTTGTGGAGCAGGAACTCTTGAGTGGACGTGGTCTGCAAAAGCTGCAAAATTCCAGGTACAAGGGAAGATGCTGGGGAAGGAGCCTATGAAGCACCCTCAGTGGCAGCCGAGTCTGCTGTAAAATAGGCCGGTGGGTGCCATTTAAAACGAGGGATAGAGAACTAAGTAATTTTAAATCTGCTGTCAGAGTAAAGATCACCTTTTGTTATTGCTGGTAACATTCCAGTTTGAGCACGAGAGAAGATTTATGTGAACTTTACAGAAGCAGGAAAACCAGTTGTCCCGATGTCAGTCTGAGAAGCAAAACAATTTTTGTAACCAGGTGGTTCCTTCCACATAAACTTCCAAGGTTTCTTTTGACTTGAGATGCTTATTCTCCTTTTGGCCCTGGATACCAATCACATATAGGAGAAGTGCATCCTGCAGTCTTCCTACTGCAGGATGTCCGATGTCCGAGACAACCAGGAGAGCGCCGGCATTTTTGCCTTTGTTCTCCACACACCCAAAACGGCAGAGTGAAACCACCAGCCAGGTCAGGTCTGCCCTCTTCTTCGCTGTGCGTTAAACACACTGCAGCATGGAACAGTACTGAGCGACTGTCAGATCACCCACACCCGGGGACAGCGCTTTCCCAGGGATGAAGCATGCCCTGCTTCAGGCAACCCGCTTCAAAAGTATTTAAATACACAACGATGGCTCTGTCAAGCGAGCGAGACACCACCGGGTAACGTGCCAGATCTCTAATACAGGTTGGCAGAGAACTCTTGAATAATTACTTCTCTTGAACAATGAGATTAATTCCTCAAACCTCTAATCTATACTTGGCAGAAGTTATGCAGATTGGGATCTTGCAGCCTTACAAACACAGGAATAAATGTCTTCGTATCCGAGGCAGAAATCCTACCAACTGGAATCTTGTAATCTCACACACAAAAAAATACACATCTTCTTACACCAGCTCTAATGAATGTAAAGGTAAGCTATACTTACATATTTCCATTTTCCAAACATGAGACCATCTGGTACTTCTAGACGACAAGGCATAGTAATGGTATCTCCATAAACTGCATTTACTGTGTACAATCCCAGAGCTAGAGGAGAAACAGAAAGAGAGGAAACTATTTTAAGCATTTTCTTGCATTTCCATATGCTGAGGCTTGGTTCACACCTATTACAAAGCAGAGACACGTCCTTTGCAAATGGGTATTTTCCAGCAGGTAAGGTTTATCTCCAGACCTCTAACAAAACAGGATTCCTGACACTAAATTAATTTACTTAAACATTATGACCTTTCCAGACTCGTGTTTCCTGCTGCAGGCAGTGGGAGACAAGTGGATTTTCCTAACAGGACTGCACCTGCTTGACTGGACGAACGCATACACTTCAATCAGCATACACTTCAATCAGCATCCACAGCTACTGTCCCATACTTAAAACTTGGAAAGGAAAACCCCATAACTTTTGTTTTCTTTATCTGAAAAAAAAAAAAAAATCTGCTTCTGCCTGGAAAGGTTGTATTGCAATGCAATATCATGAGGAGGCCAGCAGATGAGTGGTATTCTGATTGCTGCACCACATTAAAAAGCCAGAAAAGGAGGAGTGGGATTTTTTAAGTGCTGGATTCCCTTAAACCTGGGAAACAAACTAGTTTGCACTTTTGGATTTGGGAAAAAATGAAACGATATGCTTCTCTGAATTATTTAAGAATAGCCTTTTTTGAAACCTCAGCACAATTTTTTTGTGCTAATGCATACAAATTTACAGAATAAAACTGACCCACTTATTTTCATTGTCCAAAACATGTGAATTGAGCAAAAACAACAGACCCTAAAGCGATGAAATGTTAAAAGACAAGGAATTTTAAACGGGAGGATGTTCCAACTTGGTACATTTGCTATCATGCAATTTGCTTTGCTCTGATGTTCCACAGTCACCCCTGTTTTCAGTGATGCTCACTGCTCCTTACACTGGAGGGAGGGTTTGCGCCTCTGGTGCTCACCCAGCGTTACTGAGTGAGCTCACTAGGTGCCTGCCCTCACTTGCACCTCTGCAGCTTTTGTCAGGGTCTTCTGCCCAGACACTCAAGACCTCCCCCCACTTTGCCTTCCCTTCATTTGCATCTGGAGCTGCAAAATCAAGAGGTTGCTGACAAAAATCCTTACTTAAGAGAGCAGTGGGATGCTGGTGATGTAGCCAGGGCCACAGAAACATCCTTCTAGGGGCATTCATTTTTATGGAGATTGAACCCTTCTTCGTAGGGCTGGAAAAAGCAAACTTATTCCCATGCACTCCCAAGGAGCCACAGACCCTTTACTTTTCCCCAAGTCCTGAGAGTAGCTGCAGGGATAAACTCACAATTCCACTGAACGTGTATGTGCACTCTACAGAGAGGTCTTCCCAAGGGATTTTTTTTTTTTTTGCTTTCTCCCTTAAACACGTGGTGGTTTGGCCCTGGCTAGAGACCAAATACCCACCAAGCCGCTCGCTCACTCCCAGAGGAGAAACAGGCAGAGCCACCATGGGTTGGAATAAGGACAGTTTACTGCCAAATATCAAAGTGAATACAGAACAGTAATGGCTAGTTACACTCACACCCAGTGCTGACACAGAGTACCTTATTGACCCGATGATTACAGAGGGCTGCCCGATGGTAAGAACCGACTGACCTGACATCCCGGCCACACTCCAACTGTCCTAGAGGCAAAGAACAGCCCCTACCCTTCCCCAACCAGCTGCTTTTATGGGCAAGTGGTGTCAGGTGGTGTGGAAAACAGCTACGGCTAACTCAGCTCACCTGTGTTGGTTGATTGGGGAGGCCAACCCTGTCCTGGCCAGAACCAGGACAAAACAACATCATGTCTTCTCAAAGAGCAAAACACCAAATTCCTTGCCTACCATTTAAATTAGACAGACTCCAGAGCATTTCTCTCAAGTGAAGACTTCAGAGCTCACAGTTAGCACCAGCTTACATTCATCATTTGTATCACAGTGACAACCAGGCTGTGATTTGAGCTGCCTGGTGCTGCACAAAGAAATAGTATTCTAAAATCCTTCCTTAGAGAAGCTTACAACTTGGACGGCATCGCATTCGCATGGCAAGGCAGAGGAGCAGGCAAGCAGGCTGGAGCTCAATGGACTAAAAGAACACAGGAGATAACAGGCACCACTATCCGCACGTATCTTAAACTTTCCTTCACAGCGCTCCTTTTCAACTAAACAACTGCTAATCTTTGTATGATTCTCTCACATAGAACCACAAAATGCTTTGGGATGAAAGGGACACCCTCACTAGACCAGGCTGCCCAAAGCCCCATCCAGCCTGGCCTTGAACACTGCCAGGGAGGGGCTTCACAACCTTTTTGGGCAACCTATTCCAGGGCCTCACCGCCCTCATAAGTAAAGTATTTCTTTGTAACATCTCATCTAACCCTGCCCTCTTGCAGCTTGAAGCCATTACCCCTTGTCCTGTCACTGCACTCCCTGGTGAACAGTCCTTCTCCCACTTTCCTGTAGGACCCCTTTAAGTACTGGTAGGCCACAATTAGGTCACCCCCGAGCCGTCTCTTCTCCAGGCTGAACAAGCCCAACTCTCATAGCCTGTCTTCTCAGGAGAGGTGCTCCAGCACCCTGACCATCTTGGTGGCCCTCCTCTGGACTCAGAAAAGACTCCTGTCTTTCCTGTACTAGAGACCCCAGAGCTGGACACAGCAGTGCAGGTGGGGTCTCACAAGAACAGAGTGAAGGGGCAGAATCACCTCCTTTGACCTGCTGGCCACGCTGTTCTTCATGCAGCCCAGGACATGGTTGACCTTCTGAGCTGCTAACGCTCACCACCGGCTCATGTTGAGCTTGTCATCGAGTCCTCCTCCTCAGGGCTGCTCTCAATACATTCTCCTCCCAGCCTGTAACCGTGTGCCCACCCACATGCATGTGACATAATTAGCCACAAACAGATACGTTATTCACACTGAGGCCTCTCACTCCAGTTCGCTATGCGGTGTGCCAAGCCCAGCTGCTTCCGAAGTGACAACAGCAGTCAGTCCACTAGATGGTGCTGGGCAAGTGCGATTTTTAAAACCGAAGTGAAATTTTTTTTTTAAGAAATCAGCTAACTTCAGTTTTATGGAAACAGGACCAGCGTTTTACAAAGGCAAACTATAAATGGAAGTAAAATTCAAAGCTGGAACAATTTTTTTTTTCTCTTGGTCCTCTCTTCCAGTTATCCTCATTCTGAACTCTAGGAGATGGACAACACAACTTTGGCTTTAGAAGCCGAATCCTAATTTTCATTTCTGCTAGAGCTAGAAAAGCCAGCCCTTTTTGGTTCCTCTCTCCTACAGATGCAAAATTACAGAAGACTTGCAAATATATATATTCAATTAGTAAGCTGGTCAGTACCCCTTTAAATCCCAGTCAAGTCTCAGTTACCAACTTGAAAGTCTGTAATGGTATTTTGCATCACACGGAAAAACTGAAAGGGCTCATCCTGCTAGGAGATATTCCCTGTCATTAGGGGAAACCAAAATGACCCTGTGGGATCTGCAATGTTTTTCTCTCCTAGAAACCATTTAACCCCTGGAAGTTGCTAAGGTAGCAAGTACACACTACCAAAGACTTTGACAACCTCACAAGGGTGAACGAAACCATCTCTGGAAAGGTTTTACATTTATAGTGCTATGAGAAGGTAATCAATGGACTGATAAAAGGAAAGCCTGGTCCCTGATTTTAGAGGAACTCTTTCATCTGAAAGACATTCCTTAAAACAGACAAACCCCACGTGTGCCATCGGGTTGCCGTCCCTCCCCAAATCATGTCTTGACGCAAGTTCTGCCACAACTAAAATTGCGCAGTTTTCTAGGAATTTGTTAACACAGAACCAGAAAGACATAGGTTTTACTTTAAATACAGTGACACAGGCCTTGCAAGAACACAAGAGGTCCTGCTGGAAAATTTTCTCCTCCTGGTTCTGTAGTAGCACACCTAGGACATGGAAGGAGTACAAGCTAGTTGAGTAACTGCAAGGTTTCACTACAGGAACTGCAGTAGTCTCTGCAAGACAACTTTGCAGACATACGCATTTAAGAAACAAACAAGCAAAAAGCCACCTCAGCAAATTTAGAAATGCCTTTCTCTGTTGTTATTAGATATATTTGTAAAATGGTGGGATGAAGAAAATAATTGCTTAACTATATGACAGTGGTTACCATAAACAATCACACTGAGAGCTTTTTACACAGTTTCCAGGTCATTACAAGAAAAAGAGAATGAAAGCGGGACCCACCGATACATAACAAATCACTCCATGCCTTAACACAACTCAGGGTCAATGTCAAGGCACCTTATTAACTGGAAGAGGACACAAAGGCAACTGTACGGAATAACACTGCAAGAAGTCACTGGCCATCATGTACCTTGCTGTACTTCTGATGCACCTTTCTGTAGCTAATTAAGAGCTCAGCCAGCTCCCCTGCATCATTTTCAGACGTTGCCTTCTAAAACCAAGCCAGTGCTGTTAATGACACTAATTCAGAGGCACGATCTTGTCCCACGTATGCCAGGAGAAGCTCTATTTGACCCAGCTATGAATTACAGCTGCATACCAGGTTAATCCAGCTCACTTCCCTTCCAAATGTCTTTACATGCATGTTTGAGCAGGCTTGAAGTGACTCTAAACTCATTTCCTCCTCTTTGATCCAGTGCTGTAGAAACTCTACGTCAGATTAAACCTTTCCACATAGGTTTGGACACGGGAAGAAAGCAGCAGCATCAGGAGGTATATGACTCAGAGCAAGATCCTGGCAGGACGTTGCTAAATTGAGGTGGCATTTGCTGTTGATGCTGTTAATTACAGTACTTTCCACATCCTCCCCAGCTGTGCTAACTGGCATCCTTCTTTGCCCCCCTCTCTGCCTATCACAAGGGAAGCAGCAAACAGTACCCACGTATTTGGGTGACTAAAGAAATCTCAGTACCTGGCTCAAAGACAGAGATGCTGTTATTATTTGAGATCCTCACACTTTGAATATATGATGCAGGCCATAATTTAGAGCAATTATAATTTTTAAATCAACATGGTTATTAGAGGAATGGATAGAAGGTATCTAAAAATCAATGACCTGATGTTTCTCCAAGTAAAGAAATAAAAACTGTAGAAAGCACGTGTAAAATAACCATGTTTTCCACCTCTCCCATTTGAAATATTGAATGCTTTTCTCATTGCAGGCACCTTTTTAAAGAGTTTAAGAGCAAAAAATTTGGACAAATGTAAAAAGAGACCAAGGGCTGTTTGTTTAACATCCTTTAGATGCAAGATCCACTGGAGACAGTGAATCTGTACCTGGCAGAAGAACCGTCTGAAACTCAACTTCACCAGCCTGCTTGGCTGCCTCACAGCACAGCTTATTTCCAGTTACTGATGCAGTAAAATATGGGCAGGTGAGCCTTCCTTGATACCCCAGAACCCAAGGACTTAAACAATGCTTTAGATCTACAAACAAGTCCTGTATTTTCCTTCCACACCTATTTTTTTACTGCTGATGCTTCTGGCCTGGCAAGTTCCACAATGATGCTTCCTATTACATTTTCTTGACCCAAGGAGCAAGGTCTCATTACCAGAGAGCAGCAGGACACACTGGCCACTATGGTTCTTTGCAGCAATCAGCAGCAGGGGGCAAGGGAGGTCAAACAGCAGCTTCTGAAATGGAAAGTGTCCAAACCCAAGAGCTACTACACCTCTATTTAGCGTCTACTTCAGAAAGTGTAATTAACTACTTAGGAAAATGTAAGTCAGCTTTGGCACTCCACATCTTTACTTGAGGTTTTGGCCCTCCCATCTTATCTTCAGGTAGCCCAGATTAGCTTGTATGTAGTATGTTGTGGGAGGCTAAAAAGCTCTGCCTAATGAAATGAATGCTTCTTATCAGCTCTGAAGTAGCAACAGGTGGCTTTCACTTTCCATCCTCCCCACTATATGTCTCCCCACAGGCATACACGCAGGTCCTCCTGAGCATCCATTTAAGTACCAGCCAGGAAATGTCAGCATTTCACGAAAACAGTAACCATATGCTCTTAAGATCAATCAGACACCTTTTATTAACAGTACTTACTTGTTAGTTTTTGGGTTTGTTTGGGGGTTTTTTAAAGGGCAAAGCAGAATACAAATGACAGCTGGGTGTTGATCCAGTGCAAAACACATCAGGGACTAAGTGTCCAGCTTTGAATGAATGAGACAAGACCTGACCACAGGTACTTACTGTCCTAACTGTTGATATTGATAATGTCTTAAGGTGGATTTTAGCACTGAAAAGTATTTTCCATTGCAATAAAAGCATTACTTAGAGAACAAATTAAGAGGGCTCACAGAGTCACAGATTGGTTGAGGTCAGAAGGGACCTCTGGAAGCCATCTGGTCCCACCTCCTGCTCAAGCAAGGTCACCTACCCAGCTGTGCAGGACCATGCCCAGACAGGTTTTGAGTATCTCCAAGCAAGGACACTCCACCACTTCTCAGGGCAACCTGTGCCATTGTCCAGTCACCCTTACAGGAAAAAAGTGTTTCCTGATGTTCAGAGGGAACATCCTGTGTGTGTTTCTGTTTGTGCCCATCACCTCTTCTTCTGTTACTGGGCACCACTGTCCTCTTTCACCCTCCCTGCAGGTGTCTGTACACATCAGTGAGATCCCGCTGAGCCTTTTCCAGGATGAACAATCCCAGTTCTCTTAGTCTTTCCTCATAAGTGAGATACTCCAGTCCCTTCAACATCTTCAGTGTCCTTCATTGGACTCTTTCTAGTATGCCCATGTCTGTCACGTATCAAAGAGCCCAGAAACAGACACACAGGTTCTCATGTGTCCTCACCAGCACTGAATAGAGAGGAAAGGATCCCTTCCCTTGACCTGCTGGCAATACTTTGCCCAATGCAGACCAGGGTATCATTAGCCTTCTTCACTGCAAGGGCACATAGCTGGCTTCACGTGCAATCTGGTGTCCACCAGGACTCCCTGCACTTCTTTTCTGCAAAGCTGCTACACAGTGGGTCAGTCATCTTCCATCCTGCATGAATCTGAACTTTTCAGATAGGCCTCAATTTTTATCTACTTTTTTCCCCTCTTCTCCTTGCCTGGCAAAAAAAAAAAAAAAAAAAAGAAAAAAAAGAAAAAAAAAGAGGAAAAAAAAATAGAAGAAAGGAACTTTTCCAAGAAGACAATTACTATAGTTCCAAGACATTCCCAACACTGGTTACTGGAGCAGAGAAGAGAATGTATTATCATCACGGACCTTGTGTTTCCCTACCTGGGCCTGACAAAGTCAGCTGAAAAAAGGGCAAGTCCAGTATGGATATAACAGGACTTTAATAATCCTTTTTGCTGAGCTGAACAGGGAGGGAGCCAAACACAACTCAACCTGGAGCCTGCAGACATCTGCAATAGAAGCCCAGGTACTATTTTCTCACCATGCTGGTCCTGGTGATCCAGCTTGCCCCAAAAAGGGCTCGTGTTATCAAAGTTCACACACATGACAGCCCCCATTTCAGTTTGGTGGCTATGATCATTCCTTGTTTTGTACTCTTGGCATCAAAATAGGGAAGCAGGGCAAACACTCCCAAGAAAATTCAAACAATGATTATCTTCATCGTACAAATATGATTAAAACCAAAACAGCGTGTGTTTGTGGACATGTTATCTGATACAGGTTATTTAACAGTATATTGTTTCTTATCTCCACCTGTTTAAATAGTGAAACAAATTGACAAGTGGTGACCAGGACTTCAAAAGGACTGTAAGTTACAAGAAAATCAACAGGATTATCCAAGAGAGAAAATAAGTGCAGATAAACACATCCAGCAGTACTTAATATAACACACACTTGTAAAATAACATAACAGAACTTGCTTGAGAGTTTCTTATACATATCACAGTGTTCCTTCAATGAGTTTTAGACTAAATAATGTTAGAGAGCAGGCAATTTTAACACCAAAGAAAAAAAAAATGATCATCCTGATCATCCTATAAGCACTGATACAATGGACAGCAATCACCCTTTGGAATCATCACTCCTGACTTCAGCTCTTTGAGAATGTCAAGTAACTGAATGGGAATGCACATTCTGGGTTGCTTGGGTGGTTTTTTTGGTTGGTTGGTTAGTTTTGTTGTTGGGGGGAGGAGGAAGATCCAAATAAAAACTTAGTTTTGATTCTGGAAGATGCTGAGTTCCTTTTGACAAGCTGGTCAAAGAAACACCTACTTAACTCCAAAGATGTAAGTAGCCAAACCCACACAAACAGCAGCACTTACATACTTAGTGCCGATTTTGGCAAGTACTCAAGCAGATTAGGGAGATGGGGCTTGGCACCCAGCAACATCAGAACATCAGGCAGTACACATCAGGAAACAGGCAGGGTTTTTAAAGCTAACGAGATACAGAAAACACCAGGGAGCAGGCATTAAATGCCAGCAGAATTCAGCTATCATTATGTTACAAGAAGTATTACGCTTGCTTGAACCACACAAGTTTTTCCTTATGAAAAAAATCCTGAAGGAAGCATGTCAGCACTTCAGAAATCCTCCCTCCTATAAACACTAACAACTAATATGTTCCTACTCCTTTTTAAGTCTTTATGAATCAAATGTACAAAGAGCCATAATTAGAAACTTGCTCTGATAACCTGCCACCATCTGACCAAGGCTCTCTGGGCTGTATCACCTTATCAATGAAGAAAACCTTGTCTCTCTCCTTCAAGAGGATGGAGGTCAACGCATGCATTTTGCTCTGCACTTCAGCCAGTTGTGTACCACCCAGGATGCACCGTTTCCCTACACATGCAGACAGCTTGGCTTTCTACTTAACCTCAAGTTAAGTCGGGACCTCCATGAGTTTAGGTCCCAAACCACAGAGAGCGCCTTAGCCACAGTTAAATCCGGGTGCTATGTGCCTCTTCACAAACCCAACTACTCCACTGCTGTTTATTTCACTGAGGGCTGCTTCTGCTCTAAGATTTCAAAACATCCAGCTGTTTCAGTAGTTCGGTGGCTCTTTTCCTTCCCCACTTCCCACACCCGCATCCAGCCTTCGCATCTGTACGCTCCCCCTTCCTGCAAGCTTTGCTTGTGGCTAGGTTTGTAACGATTTTAGCACAAGCTTTTGAAAAGAGACTTTGGGAAATGTCAATCTGCACGGCAGAAGTCCTCCAGAGTTATGTCCTTCCAAGAGCAGATGGTGGTGTTGTAGACACTTACACAATGTGTAGTTTACAGGGGTGGTCGTTACCTGTAAAAGCTCTACCTTATGGAGGCTGATACTAAGCATTGCTCTGAACACTTTCTATCACCCTTGCTGCTAAAGGAGCCTGCTGGAGAATACACAGAAAAGCTTCTTCAGTCTGAATCTTCCAAAATGCCTCGACTGCATCTAAATAATGATGACTAATAACCTTTTGTCAGCTTAGGAACTTCAAATGTTATATATATAAAGCAATAATCATGACAGTAATCATAATCATTAAAAGCTTCTAGGATTTTTGATAGGTATGCAAAAGGAATTTGTACACAGTCATACCCCTTTAAAATTCTAATGTCCATCATTAAAAGCATTATCACCACTTAAAGTAAAACAGATACCGCTTTCCAAGTCAGCAAAGCTTTCAAACTACATATAAAAGCTGTTCTAGCATTAGCTTCTGCAAAGCTCGAGACCAAACGAGCAGTTCAAAGCTCAGTAACTGATGCAAAATGCTACCACAAAATGAATTACTTGTGTCAGCACATCAGCCTTCCTATCTTCCCACCTCAGCCTCTGTTCCCATGCCCAGCTCCGAGGGGACAAAGGAAACTGCTAAGACCAATAGCTCTGAAACAGGACCGGCAAAGCTCTGGTTCGCTTGGCAGCAGTAAGCACATCTCTGCTTTTTAATCCGGTCCCTTTTAAATCAGGAAGTCTCCAAAACCTACTAAAGAACTGGAAGGAAAACCCATGAAAGCCACCAGTGTCTTTGTACTGCATGGGCTTTGTTACAGCAGAATTTTCCTGTTAAAGGGAAAGTCCTAAGCTTCTTTCCATAAACCACCACCCCAAAACATCACCTGTGATTTCAATGGCCTTCTAAGCACACTATTTTATGGAAACCCTGGCTTCTGGCTCAGAACTGTGTAACTCTATTTCTGGATTCAGCACTAACCCAAAACCAGTCAGATTTGTTTTGCAAGCTGATTTACGGGTTTGAATTTTCAAGTCCTCTGAGTAAATCTTGCAGGTTTAAAGAAGTCACATATATAGTCGTGTTGCTGTAAGCAGGGAAAATGCAGTGTAATTCCAAGCAAATATTTACAAACTGGAGTTAGGGAAAAAATACCTACCTACTTAAAAATGCTCGAGTATGGCTAATCAGAGACAGTGCTTCCAGAAGATCTGGGTGAAGCCACGTCAAAACACATGCCCAACTTTAGCAAGTTGTGGTCAGCAGCAAAAAACCCAGCTGATTTTTAAGAGCACTGTACAGTGGGGAAAAAGCTCTTTCCCACAGTTGATGCTGCAGCTGAAAGGCAATGTTAATGATTTACTCTGATGCAAATTTTGACAAAAGAAGTTGCTTAGGATAGTTTTCATAATTCAGAAGAAGAGCTAAGATGGCCATCATATTTTATAATTACTTTGGTTCAAAATGTAGCTGTTAGTAAGGGTACTATGATTAATATTTTTTAACATATTGGAAAACTGAAAATACTTTATTAAAATAGTTACCAACATATGGTGTAATTTTTTATAAATGGTCTGGCACATCTGCCAAGGAAGTGAGTTGTAGCTTACCGAAGTTTGATGATACAAGCTATCTGCCAAGAGATGAGCAGCAAATGTGGGAAAACAGTTTGTGAGTCAATGCTGCGATGAGTTTCAGCTTTAAAGGTATGCATAATTAGAAAAACGGGATCAACAAAGCCTTTGTAGCTTGATGAAACTTCCCACTCTTTCTGAGGTGAGCCTCTGGCTGCTCCTGCAGCCTACATCTGCTATGCTTCTCAGTTGCCCTTCCAAAGCACTCTTTGTTTTCTAAAACTACCCCAATTGTTTTTTATCATCTTCTCAGTATGCTAGTCAGCATTGCTGCTGTGTATCCAATAGCTTAAAGGGACTTTTTTGTTTTTATCAAGTCAAATAAAACCCATAGCTCAAAAATAATTATCTAAATCCCCTATTATGTTTTGCTATGAATCCTTTTTCCTTTTTTAAAAAAAAGCCAATAGACAGCATACTAAAAAAAAGAGCTGACCCTCTTGCTTTTTCATAACTTGCTATTGACAGGGTGGATCAATATACCCAAAGGCTAATAGTGCAGAAAAACCACATAATTTATACATAAATGCTGAATAAAAGGCTAAACAGTGTATGTTCTTCATATCAGAACTATGAGAAACTTTTGTTTCGGTACCCTAAGTAAGAGTATATTGCCCTGTCATCCCTGATTTCAAGTCAATGTCAAGCTGGCAGCATACCAGAGGAGAAGACCTTCTGAGAAAGGAGGCTGGACTTTTGCTGCTTGTATCCTTCCCCTTGCACATGCTGCTGTTTCACTGTACCAAGAGCCCTGGGAAATGGAGCTGCAGTCATGGTGGCAACGGGGAGTGGAGATGGCAAAGGAGCCCCGAACCTGCTGGCTCCTTCCAGGGGCATGTGGAAGCAAATGGGCTGTTTCTCCTAAGGTGAGACACTTGGGTTCCTCTTCTACCACAAGCATTAACCTGCGCCCATCAGCCTGTGCAGGATTAAACCAGTGAGAAGCAGCATCCGCAAGGCGAAAGGGTCACTGCACCTCGCCTAGCTAGCTGCTGCTTCTGGAAAGGTATAATCACAGCCCTGTGTTAACACTTCACTGTGGTTACTGTTTTTCAAAAATCAGAAGTGCACCTGAGTTCCTGATCCAGGGGGCTCCTCTCCAGACACAGAAAACACCAAGGGAAGGGAAGTTTTCTTTCACACATTCTGGTCCACATATGGTTGGCTTGTCTGTATACAAGGTTATTCCTTGTAAGCACATCCCTTTAGATTTTGGTCTGTGAGAATCCCTAAGCAGGTAACAGGACAAAGAACAGATAAACCTTCCATGTACAGTTGTTTTAGCAGCTAGGCACCATCTAAGAAATGTTACTGTTCTATGCTCCAACTCTTGTATCAAAACAGAGGAAAAAATAGTTCAAGGAAGCCCCTAGCTTTGGAAAAGCATCCAGAAGGCAGCATTTTCTCCCCCCTGACACTAGCCAGATGCAAGGAAGCACAAAATTACAGCATCATAGGAAAGCCTGACCCTGAATTCACCTACTCCCAAACAAATACATGGAAGGGTTCCATGTCCATGTTGCCTGAGTGAGCTGCAGCTTTAAAGCTACTTGCTTTTCCTCACTCGGTTTCTGCGTCTCTTCTACTTCCACTTCATAAAAATTGTGTAGTTAATATACCTAAGGCTTGGTGGAGCACTAATAGGTAGGAATTATCCACACCTCCCATTTTAAAGGTACATAAAAAAAAAACATGCTGTGTATTCCTGTATCTTGTATCATAATTTTTCCTGTCAAACAATCCTAAAACAAAGAAAAAGGCCAGATTTCTACTATTCAGCATGTTCCAGATCTGCAAACCTCACCCTCTGCATTGCCCGCTCTCTCACCTGGGCATTTGCTTACTCATGCAAAACTATTCTAAGGTCCACCTCCCGGGCTTCTGCCACTGATGTGCTAAATGCTGTCAGCATTCCTCTCTGCAGCAAAGGTGGGGTTCCAGTAAGCAGAGAAGAATCTGCATGGAGGAGGCACAGTGTCTGCTTCTCTTTCTTTCCCAGTGCTCTGAAACATTTGCAGGAGCGCCAGCTGTATTCCTGCAACAACCCTGTACACCCCAACAAGAAATAAAATATTTGGTGAATACAAGCCTGATGGGCAACCTGCAGTGTGACCCATGTGGATTCCACTGATGCTCTGCTGAGACAGGCACCCGAAATCATCCATCTAATACTGTATTATCACAGAAACATGTTCTTCCTACCAGCCCTTCATCAAGGCTGCAGGGTCCAAAACTCATTACAAGTCGGTGTCCTGCCACACTTCCACACTGCAGCCCCGCTTCCAGGAGCTGCTGCTTGCTGGTTTTAGCACTATTTATTCCCAAAGAAACCAGGTAGATTTCACCAGCTGAGCAAATCATGACCTGTGACTGCAATGTATGTTAAGTGTGTTCAGAATATTGTTTTTGGTGAATGAGCTTCACTTACTTGTGGTGAAAACCGTGCATTCATCATTTCGAAGGGGAGGAAAAAAAAAGACTTAAAGAAGTTATGATTTTAAAGGACAGAGATGAAGGACAGATTTATCCTTCTGTACCACTGAGTTGGTGGAAAAAGATGTACGTGCTTTCAAGAGAAAATGTCCAGCCCTTCTGAATTAGGGCAGTAGATTGGCAAATGGAAAGCAACCGTGTTATGTGCCATCAGGTGGCTGTGGCTGGATGGACACCCCCCCAGCTGATGACAGGCTTTTGGCTGCTCCATCTGTTTTCCAACTGCGTTCCCTACTGATAAGGGAGAGGACAAAGCGACACAGATGAGATGAATATAGCCTCACCGAATCATCAACAGGTCTTTGTTACCTGGAGACAAGACCTATCATTTCACTGATAGCACAGTAACGTAGGTGTGAGGGGGGAAAAGCTCATTGAAAGTATGATGCTATAATCCTTATGATTTATGCTAAAGTAAGTGAGTGACAGCTCCTCTAAGGCTCTCTTTAGATTTAATGGGCTCCTCACAGACACAGCTTTTTAAATTTCACAGATGCCTGTAGCCAGCCCTGGTACTGGCAACTGTCTCCTGCTGTAGGAGGCTGAGCTCAAGCAGATGTGCACTTTCACCAACGGGAAAAATCAGCATCACCTTCACCTCTTTAAGTTTCATCTTTGTCTGTCTTTCTTACCCAGAAAGCTGAAAATTGACAGGTGTGTCAGCAGTACAAACGCCAAACTATATATATATATATAAAGGAAGAGTTAACAGTACACGGATTCTTACTCAATGGTGAAACACAGGCAGACAGATATGGAGATACGTAAGGCTGGTATGACTTCGGTGCCCATCATTTCCACTCGCAGATATCACTGACATGTGCGATGGTATGAAATGCTGCCAAATATCAGGGTCTGTTTCCACCTCATATGTACTTACATATGTATGTGCATATATAAGCTAACATCTGATGTGCTATTATTTTTCTTCTTTGCATAAATTCTTTATTGTTTTTACAAAAAAACCCCACAAAAAACCACTGTTGCCTAAGATAATGTTGTTTATATTAAAAAAAATGCTGGAAAGGACCACTCAACAGCAGCTCAAATCCAGTGGATGTGCTCATGGCTTACAATGATTTTCCAATATAATTCAGCATCAGAACATAAAGGTACTGTCCAGTTATTGAGCAAATTGCTGTTAAGTCTCAGCTGCCCTCTGGGGAAAACTATTAAGCATCAAAAAAAGCAAAGCGTGGTTCCTATTTATTTTTTAAATTAATATGAGTCACTTTCTAGAATTTTAAATTGTAGGCATTGCTTTCTGCAAACTATAAAGTTTAAAAGGAGCAGCGTATGCTGTAAGGCCTATCTTTAGTCCCAAAAAGGGTACCCAAGAGCTACTGTCACCATGTGCAAACAGAAGCCGTACAGATCTTTAGTCTTTCAAATATTTATGCACATATTTATCTTCAAGAACAAACAGTCCCACAGCATGACGACTGGGGCATGTAACATCAGCATTACAACAAGAAAACAGTCAAGCTGACTAGGCTTCCCTCCCCGTAATTACATCCATGGTGGCAGCTTCTTAAAAGTCCAGGACCCCATTTCTAAGATAATGAAGAGGCACGATCAACTGATTGCTCAGGGACTGGGCCCAGCCTTCAGTAGAACAATTCAGGTCACCCGTGGAGCCACTGTTACTTCCAGAGCGTAACCCCTGCTCGAAACCCCCTACCTCCAACTCCAAGCACGCAGCATGCACCCCTGCCACATGTGAAAACTGGTCCACGGTTTGCAGAAACAGAGAAACATTGACTATGCAGGTAATACACTGCGCTGGCTTTAGGGAATGTGTTCGCTACACGCCACTCATTTTGACAGAGTCCCAAACAGCAGTATCAGAAATGATAGCAGCTGCACAGATTGGGATGCTTGTAATTTTAGATTTCGATTTGAACGCCTGAGTAAACAGCAATTCCTTCAGAGTAGCCCGCCTCAGTTAGAGGCGCGGCTTCCCGCGCAGAGTGGCCACACTTAGGCTGTCATTGGAACTCTCTGTAAACACACATCTTGGTGTGAAAGTTGTCCGCTCTCTCTAAAGACCTGTCAGAAACTCTTTGTGGAGAAGGCAATCGTGTTTTAGTTAGCATGACAGCTTCTGCAGTGCATTATGCTCCTGTAAACCGCATTAATGCCTAACTGCACATTTAAGTACAGTTCAACACACTGTTTTGACCTACATATTTGGGCCATAATTACCAATTTCCTTATTTAGGTGCCGCTGATGCCCATGTCACCACTTTTTCCTGAGATGGAGCTCAGAAAGACAGGGCTCCTGAGTTGTTATTTTGATTTGTGGCAGGAGCCTTTACCTATACACTGCTAGTTATCATTTTTTGACACTGATTATGACCCCGAGCATTACCATTTGGCAACAATCATCGCAGACAAAGTGTATGCTACGCAGCCAGTGTGCTGGCCAAGCCCATAAGCTACTGCAGTGCCAGGCTGCAGCAGGAAGGGCAAAGTCTTCATGCATATCTCTATGCTGCAGCATCACAAAGTAAATGAGAGGTACCTTCCTTTATGAGAATCATCTTGTGTTTCCTGCAGAGAAACAGCATTCACACAGTGCCCGGTGGCGTACTGCTTCAAGTTTTTGGTAAGTTAAAAGCATCTCTAAGTCAGTCAGTCACAAGCTGTCCTGCTGCGCTGTGGCACTCAATGCCATCACGCCTGAGGGGACTCCTAGGGCACCCACTACTCTGTATCAAGAGAAATGCAACTGTGTACCTGGCAGAAAACACTTCTGAAAAGTCAAAACAATCTCACAGCTGCTTCAAAACCATCTCTTAGAGTCAAGGAAGGATGCTACGATGGTTTAGTGGGGGAAAGGATCTGGCCCCCAAAGAAAAAATTCTGGGTTTTGTGAGGAAGCAGAATGATTTGTAATAGTCTCAGCTTCTGCAAAAACATGTGCTAATTAGCACACATACTGAAAAAAGTCCTCCTATGCCTAATCATTCCGAAGAAATCCTGAAAACTAATTATTAGTTCTGGAATCCTTTTTCCTTTTTGGAGCCAGATGGTGTCCTCCCTAAAATACCAAGGCTGGAGAATTATTTATGAGAGCTTTGACCATGTCTGAACAGCCCAGGGAATGATATATGTTTTTAATGCCCTGATACTGACAACAAACCTTTTAACTCTAAATTAATGGGATACAAATGTCGTGTGGTGAAGATAAAAGTGACTTTGCAAAGTTTTATTCTTTAGAAGTTGCATTTTTTTTTGAGAGACCAGGGTCCTTGCATAAATGTCAGTATTGGCTTATCTGACAGGATGCCATGGCACGTGCATGTGCTCACCACACCTATGGTACAGGTTGAGTGTGCATGGGGGTGAAACAAAGGTATTCAGGACAATGTATCTAATTTTAGGTTGGTCCAAATTGGGTCTTCCCAGAAAGTCCACATGCCAAAACCCCCCAACGAACCAGAATAAGGCAGGCTACCTTCCAGCAAAGCAACAGCTGCCTTTAGGCTGACTCGCTTTAATTTCTTTACACGCATTTTTGCGTTACTTGATACGCAAATTGAGCCTGAAAGATACATGTTCACAGCTTAAACCAAACCCAGAGAATCGAGTGACAGGAGCCAAGAAGCTGGGTTTTGAGACCCAGTGCAAACACTGGCAGTAGCACCCCTGGAGCAGGGCTCCAGTGCTAACCCTGCCCGCCAGCAGGTCCCCGGTTGTTCCCCCCTGCCAGGAGGATGGGGACCTTTGAACAGGCGCCCGCAGCTTCTGCGCCCAAGGGCTGTGAACCAGGGCCTTCACAAACAGCGCTGAAAAGTATTCCTTTTAAAAGAAGCCAGTAAGAGCCTAAAAATATCTGAACGCAGTTTCCCATGGACGTAACCGCTGTTACCCTTGTTCTAAAGCAGCAAAGCAAAGGTCCCCCGGCACACAATGCTTTGCCCGCTGCGGGTGAGGAGGGCTGCCAGCTGCGGCAGAGCCAGGATGGGTAGGAAGTAGCCACGGACAGCTGGCACAAAGCAGCTTTGAATCGGGGTGACGGACCATGAGGCTGTAGAGTTGTAAGCGGGGTTCTGCAGCACCGTTGGCGTCACACCCTTGGTGTCATCCCGAGACACCGCTTAATAAGCGACATGCCTCTGCGCTGAGGCTGAAATAACAAGAAGTTCCTAAAAGTAGCTTCACACCTAAACTTGCCTCCTGTGCAACAACAGCTGCTCCAAGAATTATTTTTCCACTCTAGACAGTCCACATAAGTGTCTGAAACTGCCTGCTGCAATACTGAAACGAGTCCAACATTAAATTAATATCCATCATAGCTATTTAAAAAACCCAAACCCCCTCAATATATTAAGTACTCCACAATCAAAACGAGGCACCTTAAATCAAGCTGAATGCATCTGAATAGGTTTTCATTATCTAGATTTATCTTAGGTACACATAATTTCTCTCTCATTAAATTGCAATATGAACCATTTTGTACATATAAAAATATTAAAACATATTTGCTTCTCAAAATGACTAAAATGTGATAAAAGCCCACATGATACTTCCCTTGCCTTGATGTTTTCAAGAGAGTACCATATGGCTCGTCTGAATCCCTCAACAAGAGGATTCCTGAATTCAAAACTAATTTGAATTGGCAGCTCCTCCTTCAGAAAATGTAAATTCCTACATTTTAAATTATATTCTAACGAAACATTGTTTTCTTATCATAACTACAAGCAAGCTTTTACATACTTTTGATTTTCATCACAAAGGTAAACTCTTGATTTTAGAACTGTCTGTAGTAGTATTTTCAAACAGGATTTGTCTGCACATTATTAATAAAGTAATAGTTTATAGGTGCCTCTCCTGTATCTCACAGTATTAGGCGCTCCAAAGATCTGGAGTATGTGGTAATCTCATGAAAAGCTGTGCAATCTAAGAGAGAAAAGCAAAGGAGGTGAAAACCTTTGTTTCTACAGGGAAGCTGCGGCACAAAGCTCTCGTGACTGGCAGGCGTTTGGCAAGACTATTATTCTGGGTTGGGTTCTCCACGGTCCCGCTACAGAAGAACATAACTTCACAGGACGTGTTTCACAGACCAAAGTAAGAAAAATCAACAACTAAAGGCTTTTCTGAAGAAATACCGGGAAATACTCTGCTTCTCTCCTGGATTTTGCACCAGGCTGAAATAACTTCTTTATTTCTCAGGACGGGTACAACACTTACAAAAGAAATTGCTATTTGGTTACACTTCAGAGAATAAAGTAGTTTGTCATCACAGGATGCTTCTGCTAAAAATAACTGGAATATAGTTAGTAGAATACACCTTCTTTAGAGCTGTTTTAGAGGCTTTTCTTTCCACCTAAGGAAAACAAAGCTTGTTTGATTATGCTGCTCATGGAAGCCAATGCATTAAGAACTTCACAACTGCCATCAAAGTTTCACAGGGAAATAGAATCACAGAATCGTAGGGGTTGGAAAGGACCTCCAGAGATCATCGGGTCCAACCCCTGATGAGATACTTCCAGAAGTGTCACAAAGCTAGGGGGCGGAGGGGAGAAAAGATAGTGGCCAGATGAGAAAAAGGCTGCAAAACAACCTTAAATTGACAAGCTACAAGACCATCCATGCTGCAGAGAAGTTTGGAAGCCTCCCAGGAGCAGACAAGCGTCCTTGGGAACCTCCACTGGCTTCATCTCCAGAGGATACACCAATGAGCACAAGAGCCATGTCAAAACCAACCATTATTAGCTCTTCCTCCTCTCATTTACTTAGTTACCTCTTCACACCTCCATTTTCAGTCATTCCTTTGGCGAAGGGTAACCTGGCACCAGCCACGAGGCTGCATAGAGGCAGCTCTCAGGGAGGCAGGCACCCAGTAATGTTGCTCCCAGTAACAGACAGGCAGGAAGATATGAAAGAGCATCAAATATTGATGCTCCAGTATCTGAAGAAGTCCATCTGAAATGATCCTTAACAGACAAGGTGAGCTATGATTCTAGACCCATTTTCCTATACCCAGCTATTAAGGCACAAGATAGTGGTATACTGTTTTCACAGAAGTATCACTTCAGTGAACCTAGAATTCGAAAAGCAGGAAAACAATAGGAAAAAAGGTTTTCTACCCCCCCTCCCAAAAAACATTCAGAGAATTTAGAGAGTGCAGCAGGTTCACTGTATAAAGGCACAATCCTAACTCATCTAACAGAAGCTATTCTAATTAGGCAGGAAATGAAGAACGGTTCCTTTCAGGCTGGCTGAAAGAACAGTGGATTGATTTAAATCAAATCACTGATTTTAATCATGGATTTAAATCAACCAAGCAGGACACCTTGATTTAGCTCATCAACTTTAATCTTGTACTTTGTACTTTTTTCCTAATGAAAGCTCATTCATTTTGTTAAGATAACGTGGGGAATTGTAAAAAGTACACACTTCATGTTAAAATGGATTACAGTTTTGATTCTCAGTCAACATTGATGACTTGTGACTACAAACCTTGAGCTAACTAACTTTTTAAGAGAATCAAAAAGCATCACTTCTAAATATCACTCAAATTTGAAAGCTCATACATGAAACACACTGTAAATGATTTACAGATAGTAATAAATATAGGCCTTGAAATTACAAAGAGTTTCTGTTTAGTTTTCTTCTAAAACGACTTAGGTAAAACATCCCAAACTTGCAACATTGTAACTTTAATCTGTTTGTAAATACAAAGAACATTAGGTACCAGTAAAAGTCAATGCATTATGTTATTTAGGGACACCTATTGATAGTATGAAACCTAATATTACTCAGCATTCTCAAAACCAAAAAGAAGTAAAAATCTGTCAAGATACTATTAATGACTCTAAAAATATTTAAAAGAAAATAGGGCAAGTGTCGGTGCTGGAGTCACAATGCAGAACCATTACTTAGTACTTAGAATATGAGACAGAATTCCTACTAAGATGCTACCCAGGAAAAAAAAAAGGCTTCATAATGTACTGTGAGCAAATATAATCCTTGTGAGCAAATATAATCCAAATTGAGTGTCAAGAGAAAGGAAGAGGAGATGTACAAACAGCACATGTGCTGGAAAAGACCCGTAGGTGACACAACAGCAGAGCAGATTTCATGTGTAGGCTGTTGTAATACAACATGGCAGCAGCATAGGGAGCAACAAAGTGTAGTGATACTAAAGAAAAAAACCTGACGACTTTAAAATAACTTAAGGGATGCTTCAGGAGAGTGGGCTGACAGACATTAAATCTGGTAAACTCAAGCATTACCAGCATACAGCGTTAGGGTTTCATTCAACATCCCTTCCCTCTTCTCCTTTATTTAGAGCCTTGGGAGATCCAGAAGTTGTCAGAGAACACTCATTTTGTGCCCATACACACTGAGACGTACTTGTCCATATAAAAATCTAATACCAAATACAACGTTATGTGATGCAAACCCAAGTCAGAAGTGCACACAGTAGTAGTGCGTGAGCAGTATCTCATTTTAACTGTATGTACAATTCCGACTGGTTTTGTTAGGGAAAAGTTCCCAATGAAACATACCAACTCTTAGTCTTTGCAAGCTACTGTTTAAATCTTCACCAGAGTACTAATGTTCTGCTAAAAATGAGCAACTTTATTCATTAGCCCTGCCCTCAGTAGGCATTCAAAGCTTCGGACTAGGAGCTGCTTATTTCCATGTCAATGTTCTAAGCGCCTTTCCTTACTCCCCTTAGCTCTGCAAAGCTTTGACAGAAGATGGGGATGGAGCCCATCCCAAATCATGCCGAGCCAAAGCAAACCTAAACAAGAACTTACAATCCCCCCCCAAAAGATTAAGTACGCTTGATTCACTCAGCCATATTCTACCTCAGCAATCGCCGAGGATAATTTTTCCCCTTTTACTGACAATGTTTTTGAATAAGAAAGGATTTCCATTTGAATTTGAAATGTTAAGATAACTTTGTGATGCTTTTCCTTACAAACTGCGGGAACCTGAAGCACAAAGTGGCAATCTGCTAACCCAGACAGATGCAGTGATTCTGTTTTGGTTTTTTTTTTAATTTTATTTTCTCCTTTTGACATAAAAGAAATGAAGGACTTTTTAAACACCACTCAAAAGCACATGAGTGATAAGAACAGTCAATCCAGAAGGAACACATTCAGAAGTAAAAATATCCGGCTATGGTGGGTAAATGATGAAGATTTAAAAAAACCCCTCCAGATTGTTGGCCTTCGGCATACACGTGTCCGATAAATTAAAGCACAGCTTAAACAGCAATACAGAACTACTTCTGCCTTACGATTAGAAGCTTCAGCTATTTAGTTTTGTGTATTTGCTTGGGAGATAATTTTCTAAGGGCCAAGCTACATAAGCTATGCACCAGTGGGACTCTAGATAATTGAAGTTATCTACTTGCAGCTCCGAGAGGTTAATAGAAGAACACAGCTCCAGGTTGATTTGTTGGGCACCACAGCCTTGGAGGGTCGAAGACTATGCAACAGAGAAGCTTTGCAGCATCTTGAATAGGTCTACCTGTCACATAACAGCAGCTAAAGAAACACTGTCCAAAACCATGTGTCCAATGGCAGTTAGGAGTGAAAGTCACAGCACTAGGAGATAAAAATAAGCTGTATTAACTGCTAGCGGTGCTAGTATATTAAGTCTTTAAGTGTCTTTTACACACTATCTCCTCTCCTTTGCATCCCAGTAGGATTAGATAGTGCCGTTTACACCATGGACCAGACAGGTTTTGAATGCTGGATTTGTTTATGTCACCTTCAAAGTTATAAACCAAGTTCATGTAATTTTGTGTGCATCATTCACCCTTGGTTTCCCCTTCCAGTTCAAGGCAGGCAGAGAAGTACTGGAGACAGCCCAGCGGAGGATTAGAAGGATGATTAAGGGACTGGACCCTCTTGTGTAAGGAACAGCAGAGAGAGTTGGGTCTGTTTAGCCTGGAAATGACTGAGAGGGGATCTTACCAAGACTTGTAAAGAAGGGTGGGTGTCAAGAGAATGGAGCCAGATTCTCTTCAGTGGTGCCCAGTGATGGGACAAGGGGCAATGGGCACAACCTGGAACACAGGAAGTTCCACCTGAACAAAACTTCTTTACTGTGAGGGTGGCAGAGCACTGGCACAGGCTGCCCAGGTTCGCTGTGCAGTCTCCTTCTCTGGAGACATTCAACACCCACCTGGATGGGATCCTGTGAAACCTGCTCTATGTGATCCTGCTTTAGCAGGGGGTTGGACTAGATGATCTCCAGAGGCCCCCTTAATCCCTGCCATTGTGGGATTCTGTGAATCTCACCCCAGCAGAGGGGAGAGAGGGGAGAGAAAAGCGATCTCAGTTTCAGCACTTCACTTTCTCCAGTCAGTCTTCACAAATTCATCTTTTAAAATGAAGGGTTTCAACTGAAAAAAAATACTCAAAATGTTGGGAAAAAACCCCAAACAAACCCCAAACTATCTATCCTAAGAGAGTTTCCATAAATCACACTATTTGCGCAGGGCAACGAAATTGTTTTAAATGCTATTTCTCAGGGCACTGAAGACACCTCACGAGAGACTCTATTGTCTCATCGAACTCCTAACGTTCTGTGATTCTGTGATCTTAAACACCAATTTATCACGCAAACACAAATAAAAATAAGAATGCACACCTACACTGCTTATGAACTTCAGCCTGTAGAAGCTCCTCTGACAGGAGGAAAGCTGCACAGTCTTATCGCTGATAAATGTGCCCTTTAAGTCATGTGTTTAGTTTTTGAAAATCTTTAAGCTTGCTAAAATTATCTACTGAAGAGAAAAAACATCAAACCTCTTTGTAACCAATACACCCCCAAAAGATAAAGAACATCTATTTAGTAAACCAGCAGCTATTCCAACTGGGTCTGGCATGCCTAGCTAGATACACCTATGCCAGCTGCGGTAGTCAGTGCAAACCGAGGACAGAAGTTTTCCTGTTCTCCATCACAGCCAGAACTGCTATGCACAGTCACTTATCATAACAGAAACACATGCTTAGGAATAATTACTCAGTAACACCTTACTCTGTTCTTTTCACCAGATAGTACTTTGCAGATTAATTCAAAGCATAAAAGCTAATGATAAGATAAACCATGGACTTAGCTGTTTTCTTGCTGGAAGGACACTCACTGTGTGCTGACACACCTGCTTTCCAGCCTCTTCCTTATTTCTTCTATTTATCTACCAAAAAACAAGCTCGCTGTTGTCTTCTGGATACCGCTACTGGAGAGGAGCGATGTGTATATTAACAAGCAGCCTTTTAGATCTGTCATATTCAAAAGAGCATTATGCTAAGGATAACACTCATATAATTTTCTTTTGTACCTAGCCACAAATTGTCATTTTAATGAAGAACACTTTTAAACACATATCTTCCATCCTATGGCTTTTTTAATCCTAGGTATTTTCTTTTTTAATGTCTACATATTTATGCATTAAAACCTGAATCTAACAAAAAAACCCCAAGTCTACTAAGTCTTTTCTTAGAATTATAGGTCATCACTTTAACCTATGGTTTGTCTTTCACTGAACACAGAATGCATGTTTTTTCCCCTTCGTTCTTTACAGAGAATATGCCATCTTAAACAGAGTTTATATTCTCTCATGATAGCAGTTGCTTCTAAACATGCAGATAAAATTATTCCCATTTATAACTTGTTTTGCTGGTTAAAAAAAACCCATACAGATGAAAGAAGCTGTATAAACGTGCAACTGTATTAAAGATCTCATTAGTCCTAGAAGGAAAAACAAAGACAAACCCAAAAGAGAATTCACGTAAAGCTTATTAGGCATTAGACTTAATATTTTAGGCCAAATACTAGATCTTTGACAGTTGACTTTTTGCCTAAAGAAATATATTTTTAATTATCGTATTTACACATGTAGTTTTAAAACAAATGCAAGCATAATCTTTTTCAGATATTGAAGTTGTAGCTATCATCTTTCTAGAGGGATAACTTTAAAATTTATATCTGGTATGAGCAGGAGCCAACATACCTGATTTTAGAATAAATTTGTATTGCAACTAAGAAGTTCAACATTTCATGTGTATATATACGATATATTCCTAGACTGTGAATGATTTAAGTCTGCATGCCATTAAGCATATTCTCCTTTCCCCAGTTACAAAATTTTATAAGCTCACTATCCGGAGCGGGGGGAGAAGTCTTGCAAAGACTTGAAAGTTTGAATTTTGGCATATTTTGTTATTTATGGGCTGGTAACCTAACAACACTAAGGTGCATTCTGTAACTTCATGTTGCTATTGTTGAAAACCACATCGGTGACCAGGTTGTGACTTTTTTCCTCCCTGCTACCAGTGCCAAACAACAGAAGGGATCCAATACAGTTCTAGGGCAACCAGTCTGGCAAGTGGAGTTTCTGATTTATGATGAACTTTATGCAATCCTGCAGAACCCTACATATAACTAAACAGAAGTCCATAAAGATGTCATATCTTTGATATACTAGGATTCTGTCTCTGCATTATTCTTTCAGCTACAAATTCCTGTAAGGTATCATAAAAGAAGGAATAAAATAATATGAAAGATTCAAACCAGCAGATGAAGATAGGATTCATCAAAATTTTAAGAAGCTATTGTAGACACCTAACTGTAAAAAAATAAAAATTAGACAGAGGCTCTATATTTAGGGTTTCTGGAAAGAAAAGTGGGTTAAACGTAGGGTACATACATACACCCCTGTTTATGTATACGTACAATCACACTATAAATATGAACTGACTTCACAGGAAAATTTCCTTCTCTGTCTCATACTCACATAATACTGAAGCTCCAAATACAATTTAAGAATGAATAAAAGAAGAACAGGTTAGAAAGCTCATTACAATTTCTTGAGATATAAGCCTTCAAGTTCCCCCTCTTTAAATGCATGAAGCGAAGATGAAATGCAATAGTTGTGGCGTGGGTTCTGATCTCAGTTGCAGCCGCATAAATCGCTGAAATTTAAGAGCTATTCCAGACCCACACAAGAGTGATTGACTGTATTTTGAATGTTGTCACATACATCTTTAAAATCCTAGTGGAAACTTTTGTTACAGCCATTAAAACAAAACATTTAACAGCCAGTTATTTCAAATCCGCATGTCCTTGCCTCCCTCCTTGCTCAAGCCAGTGATCCCACTGCAGCGTTATCTTCCATGCGGCTTCTAAATTAATTCTCTTAAGCACCAGTCAGTTTTCATGGAAAGCAGGGAGAAAGGCTTTATGTATGCTGAATACGTTTAATTTGAAAGATTTACTGCAAGGAAAATTATGAGTTCTCTATCTAGAGAAACAAGCCGAGTATCAACAGAAAGCCACAACCAATCTACAAATGTTACAGAAAGGAAGGTCTTTTGGCTAAAGATCTGAACAAAGAACAAGGACACTCATATTCTTGTTCTGCCACCAAAAAATAAATCATTGTGCATGCAGCACTTGGAGTGAAACAGTTTCAAACTTCTGGAGTTTTTTTTAAACCAACTGCATATTTTGTGATTCAATAAGAATACAGTCTATAAAAAAACCCACAGGTTATTCTGTTAGTACAGTGAAATGATCTATAACTTGATTACTGACATGCATAAGCTTCAGGTTTTCATGAAATTTCTAGTTTTAGACTCTGCTAGCTTAAACACTGATGTTGCCTACTCCAGAAATGATGACAAGCTATTCTTGCATAAAGGCAAATACTTGTATTTCATTACTCTAAAACAATTACCGTATTTTCTATATCATTAGAGTTTCAATATGAAGGGCACAATAAAACCAACTCGTAGCAAACCATCCATAAAGTAGTCCCAAGTCAACCTGCAGAAAACAACTTATTGCCCAAATGAAAAGCGTAGCAGTAGTAGCAGAATGGTGACACCCACAGTGCACCTGAAAAACAGGAGAAATTAAAGAAAATAAATAGTTGTTGTATTTTGCATGGCTGGGTTCTGGTGGAGAAGGGGGGCTGCAGAGATGGCTGCTGTGAGAAGCAGCCAGCAGCTCTCTGCAGGACCCAGAGAGCAAACATTGGCCAATTCCAGACCAGAGTCATTGTTGACCAAGGCCGAGCCCATCAGTGATGGTCACAGTGCCTCTGGGAATCACATTTAAGAAGGAAAAAAAAAGCAAGCAGCCACTTTTTGTCACCAGAGAAGGGACTGAAAAGATGTAAGGAGCTGTAGAGACACAAAGGCCGGTGAGGGGGAGAGGAGGCACCCCAGGTGCTGGAAAGAAAGATGCACCTGCAGCCCGTGGGGAAACCCATGGTGGAGCGGGTGTCCCCCCACAGCCCATGGAAAAGGCCGAGACCCCACCTGCAGCCCGTGGAGAGGCCCCACGCTGGATGGAGTGGGTGGAGACATACAGGAGATGCTGTGACCTGCGTTGGAGCAAGCCCCTGACAGCACTTGCCTGGAGATAGAGACACAGAGATAAGCAAGAGAGACACACCAGAGCAGGTCTGGGGGGGAGGAGGTCGGGGGGTGGGGTGTGATGGGATAACACGCGATGACGCATGACAGAACACACTTGTGACTCCATGGAGGACCAGGCTTGAGCAGTCTGGGACTGAGAGACTGAGAGACATTCTATGATTTTATGACTGCACCCCATAGAAGTGACCCATGCTGGGGCAGCTATTGAAGAGCTGAAGCCCCATGGGAAAGGACTCACATTGGAGAAGTTTGTGGAGGACTGTGTTCCATGGGTGGGACCCCACGCTGGAGCCAGGGAAGAGTGTTAGGAATGCTCCACACCCCCCGGCTAAGAAGGAAAACAACTTGTGAGGAACTGACCAAAACCCCATTCCCTGCCCTTCCCCATGCCACTCTTGGGGGGAAGAAGGCAGAAAAATCATGAATCAAGTGAAGTCTGCTAAGAAGGGAGAGGTAAGGGGAGGTGCTTTAAGATCTGGTCGCACTTCTCATTACCTAACTCTGGTGTCACTGGGTGTGCAGTGCAGTGTCATCAATTAGAGAGTTTCCTTTATTCTGTGTTGAATCTGTTTTGCCTGTGACACTAATTGGGGAATGATCTCTCCCTGTCCTTATTTCGACTCCTGAGCCTCTCAATATATGTTTTCTCCACTGTCCAGCAGAAAAGGGGAGCAGTAGAGTGACTTTGGTGGGCATCTGGCCTTCAGACAGGGTCAAACTACCACAGAAGCCTTGTGTGAGAAGTAATGTGTTAGGAAAATGGTAGAGCTCCTCAACAGAGAATCTCTTTGCTACATTTAAAAAAATAACATTTTAACTGCTAGCCACTAAGTGTTTGCTACAGCTCAGTACATCTACCTAATGTAGACACTTGTCCCTGAGGTCTGTCTGCTTTTGACTGCACACACTTCGGATCCTGTGCACATTGTCAGGGAAAGCTTCCAGTTAGGAGAACAGCTCTTTACACAGTCCTATAAGGTTCATATAAGGGTATTTCAATGGTTAAGATCTTCATCCATAGCTTGCCTACAATGCTCACAGCTCTTCCTACCTACCCGGGCTTTAGTTACCCAAACAACATATGGAGCTACAAGATTACGGGTGAAAATAAAAAAAAAGCCAAAAAACCAAACCCAAACAAAAAACCCCCAACACCAAATCCTAAGTATTTTACAATAAGAAATCTAGGTGAAGCAATACACACAGTCAATTCTAATTTACAGTAAGAGTATTTCTAAAATATGCCTCAAATTCAAAATTCTAGCTCTACCTTCATACAGCTATTTAGCTATTTGTTTCAATTTTCCAAGTATATGGATATCTAACCCTCATGCCCAAGTTAGAAGATAGGAGCTTGACAGCAGTTTTCTTGTCCAACATTTACCCTCAGATGTATATAGTCCACTCAAAATACTTTTATTCACTACTGAGTGTTGGTTTTATCTGTAGATCATGAAACACGTTGGACCTGTCCTATAACATCCTTGAAGATCAAAATGATCTCTAAACCAGGCTGGTTTTAAAATACATCTACCTAAACTTATACAATAAATAAGTGGCTAATGGCCACATGCTTTGGCACAAAAAACCTCACCCTGACAAATCCATCTTTTACCTCAAAGGTTTCTCCCGCCTTCACACTTCACTGACCAAGTCACACGACTCTCCCCGTCCAGACCCTTTCAGAGGAATGAATTACTTGTTTCACTGGGAACCAGGAGATATATAAATGATTTTGTTGACTTTTGGCACAACGGGCCAACGCATTCAAATTTAAGGTGGAACATCACAGGACGCAATGTCAGAGGCTCAGGTCCACAGAGGCACATCAAGTTTCACCCAACCCTTCATTACTGGATGGCAGCAGATGTGCTCCTCTGGCTGGGCTGCATTTCCACTGCAGGGATATATGCCACGGGAACAGCCGCCTCTGAAGTAAGCACACAAGATGCTATTCCTTATTATGGACACTGGAAAATAACCTCCTGCCACTGCACAGCTAGTATAAAAATTCACCAATTTCCACAGAAAAATTGGAAATTGGTTAGACAGTGACAACTCGGCGGGAGTGTTCTGGGGTTTTATGACAAAGCAGCATTATATATCTGGAGAATAAATAAGCTGGAAAAAACACAGTAATAATTTTTCAAGTGATTCTTTAAGTCATTCTATACATACTGTATGTTGAAATATGAATTTATAAATTGCTTCAGAGATTCCAACCTCTGGCATTAATTGTAATCAGTAAAAAAAAATTGGTTTAATTTAGTGCCTGACTGTGAAAACAAAAGGCCATTTTCTGGTTTGGAAAAACAAAACAGATTTTTCTTTCAGCTCATTCTTCAAGAAACATGAGGTGGGAAGAAGCAGATTTAAATTGCTGCTTGTAAGCATCACTTGGAGGCACGGCTACTTAGAAAATTAAACCCATAATACATTATATTACAAATGCAATTTCAGGTCTCCTAGGTATTAACCTCATGTTCTAAACACAATTTAATTTGACTGGGCTGCCTGTCACACAACTACGGAAAGCAAGATTTCAAAACATTTCTGCTATAGCACATTGATCAGTTCTTCTAACAACTTATTGCTATTCCACTTACACATAAAATCACTGTGTGCAAATATCAGAATTACTCCTCTTCAGTTGCTTTTATATTTTCTGTTAAAAAATTATGTGACAGCAAAAAGCAGTCAGCAGAGCAAGCATTAAAACACACGTATAATATACTTTATTTTATAGAGATGTCAGCATATTTTTTGTCTGTTATTACAGATTCGCAATCTTTCATACTTTTCAGATAAAAGATACTACAATTTCTCTCTACATTTCAAATATTGGCATTGTTAGGACTTCTATTACAGCAGCACAAAGGAACTTGAAGACTCAGCCTCCACCGTACCAGGCGCTATGCATCTCCAGAGGCAGGCTGCCACAAACTCCTTGCCATACAAGCAAATGGCAGAAGGAAATGTTGAAAGCTAAAACATTTCTTCTTCCATCTCCTCTCCCCTACCTCCCACACCCTCCTTGCCCTTAAAGCAGTCACAGGAGTAGGATCCAGAGAGCAGATGCCAACTCACTTCCAAACTGCAGAACTGGGAACAGCACACTGCGTGCCACTGCTGCGGGGCTCTTGGGCTTGCCACTGCAGAACGGGTCATGCTGGCTTCTCACAAGCAGTGTCACCTGCAGACAGGAAGCTGGAAGCCTCACTCTTTAAGAGGGTCCTCCTCAAGCCAAGGCGTGAAAGTGTGCAAAGGAGCGGAGCTGCCCATTACAAGGGTACAGAGGCTGAAATCACCTTCTCCAATGAAACTAACTCAGGAATTCCAGTTTAAATAAGCCTTTTCTCTGGTACCTCAGGGCTGGTTTAAGTGCTGAAAAGGCTTCTTGAGGGGGATGGGAAGGGGTAAGAGGCAAGGACAGCTTTCTACACGGGGACAGCACATTTCATAGATTCAACAGATCTTAAAACCCAGTGTGCTCAGGGCATGCAGCCACAGGCTCTGCTGCAGCACAGAGGCTGGCTCTGGAGAAGTCCAGTCAGTCAAAACAGACACCAAGAGCAATTGCTATTTCATGCTTCTCTAAGTCTGCCTTACACAAATGACACCTCCCTGTAAGGTCTCCCGTCAGCAAACCCCCATGGATGCTACCACCACGGGCTGCTAAGAAACGAAGTGTTAGGAAGGATGCATGGTCTGCACATGCACATCAACAGTCTGGATGATCAGCCATAAGCAAGTGATTCAACGGGATGCCCGAGGTTCTGCTCTGCTCTACAGATCTGAACACTGACCACAGAGAGCCACACTAATTTCAGGCCACGTTTGTCTCAACTTTATGCTTTCAATCAGAAGAGCATACAAAGGGAAGCACAGCTGGTAAAGCGGTTTCTAGACAATAACTTTATTATTCTTTAATAGAGAGGAGCAACTGAAAATAGCAGGAACTACAGAACATTAAGCCTTAATAAGCCACAGATAGATTTTAATTCAGTTAATCATCAATAAAGAACATTTATAAATCAGACTCCTCAAAAAAACATTACTGCAATCAGAGATGGATTTCCGTACAACTGTGACAGTACAGCCATTAACACAAATTTAGAGTCAGTAATGCTTTTTGGGTGATCAAAGTGACATATAATGGAGCAATCTGATTTACTGAAGTTGCCCTGCAATGACACTCTCCAAAGATATCCAGCTCAGCATCCCAAGATTACTCACAAGCAATTGCATGGCTACTTATGATTATTATCTACACATCACAAGATTCCCCAACAGTTCATTGTCATGACTAAGTCAGGTTCTGCAACCTGATGCAAAACCAGAGAATCCTCTATTCATTACATTTAAATTGCAATTAATACATTTAGAGGCAGAAAAACCCAAGAAACCAAAATCCATCCCAAAATTCAAAGCTGCAAGCTGTCAAGATAAACAGATAAACTTTTTTCTTTTACTATCTAAAGGTATCTCAGGATTCTAGAAAGACTGAAAACAAAACCCTTTGACACATTTAGAAATTACTTTTTTTAAAAAATAAAAAACTTTTGAACACAGATTTGTAATAAATATTTAAAACACTCTTTAGCCTCCCTTGTGCATTCTTCAGGTTGGTTCAAGAATATAGGCCCCTCATCTTAGAAAAGAAGATGAATGGAGCCAGATGAAGAGCACTGGCCCTTTGCTATATGTCAGACAGACACACGTGCTGTGAGAATTAAGAGCGTTTTCCCCAGAATTTGAAAGGTGTCATCAGGCAGCTCCTCATCTACTGCAGGATCCACAAGACAGGTTGTTGATTAGCTAGAGTCCCCACACTTTCTCACTCCTTTTTTCCAAGAGACCCTGTTTTCCAGGTGCCATTTAGTGCAAAGCCCAAGCCACCTCATTGTTTTCCCACTGGAGACAGAAAGAAGCTGCTGAGTTGTTTTATAATTATTGTGAGACAGTGGAGACAGTACTTGAATACCTCTTTTGTGTTAGACTTGGGTCTGTCTAAAGCTTGCTGACATCAATCAACTTCAATGAGTGTTGGATCAGATCCACACCTGAGAATTTAAGCAATTTAATTAAGGTTTCGTCAATCTCAAAGTTTGCTCAAGAAACAGCTGGCCATTAACTGAAGAGGACAGGTTGTTCTTTTAAACTTGTAAGGTTCTCCCTCCAGGACCAGAACAAACATTTTAGGTCCTTAATCTACAGTTAAGGTTAATCTGTTTTAACAATTTCCTAATCAGCTATGATGCGCCAGATATTGATGAGAAGAGAAGCAGAACACCGCCTTGATTAACTGAAGGGCAAATTAACTTTTCATCTGAATCCTAGGATGCTGGAAAAAGAACAGTTGTGAGAAGTAGGAAAATTTCTCTCCTGAAGAGTGAGGAAAGATCTGAAACACTAACTCTTTGAGCAGAACAAGTAACGACAGGGAAGGCACTTGGAAAAAGAAGAATTACAACCAATCAAGACTGGAAGGCTCAAAGGGTGGTTCTATTAAGAAACTCAATGTCAGATTAAGACCGCAGGGAAGAAAGATCTTCTGAATGTCAGTTTTGTTGAAAGGACTATTTTAAGAAAAATGGAAGAGACAAGAAAGATATGTGACTTCAAGTTGTGAAAGAAGACTTTTTCCTCCCCCCGAGCTCTGCACCCGATTGCTAAAATAGGTGCTATTTGCACTTTAAGTAGCCTCCTCTGAGGATTTCATCAAAGACTCTTAGTGGAAAACCTGGATCACCATCGATGTGTTAGGAAGAATTACACCAGTAATTTAAGAGATGACTGGACAGCCATATTCCAAAACACATGAGCTACATCTGGGAGGGCACTTCATTTGTTGAGGCTGTGATTAACTATTCTGAAATTGATGCTGGAAAGCAAGAGAAATAGACTCTACAGCCAAAAGATAAAGTCAAGAACTTAACACCTGATTATGAAAAAAAAAATCATTATCTTGCACATAAACAGACAGGATGCAATCTATTCTTTCAAGAAACATCTGACTTGATAGGTATCAACCTACCACTAGCTATGGTATCTATTATGCTAAGAAATAACATTTCTTATAACATGAGCTGCAGCAAATCAAATGGCACACATATCCAAAATAATTATGAGGAAAAACCCCAAACCCCACTGAATTACCATTTAAGTAATGTCACTTTGTAGGCATTCTGAAATTAGCTGTTCCTGTTACTCAGGGATCCTCGCATAAATACCCCTGAAAGCATCAGATACGAACATAGCATTGGCAAGAGTAACATCAGTAGAAAAGATGAGGAAGAAGCAGCAGCAAGTGAATAACAAGGTTAGATAGCAAAAAAAAAAAAACCCAATTAATTTTTAACTGAATTGAATGTGATACACTACCAAACACTGGCAAAATTAACGGGTCCCATGGAAACTTGTTTCATGCTATAAAATAAAATTTCAACCTTAAGAACTCTAATTTCTTCTGACTAGCAAATCACTAAATTCTTTTGAGGATTTTAAGTTTCCTAATCTGCAAAGATACTTCAGGGCACTATAATATATTACAAAATTATGTAAGTATTTTTAGAAAGTCATTGAGACCATCATCTTTTGTATCTCTCTTACAACTCTTCGAATAAGCTGGGTGCTACGAAAGTTGTAGTCTGTGTTTTGGCAATGTCAAAATCCTTTTTTTTTTTTAAGCATACAAATTAATTCTGACTCAAGAACAGTCAATCTTGAGCTGTAAAAAGGAGCTGTTTCTATCGGTATCAGAGGCAAACAGAAAATCTACAACACAAATGCAGCTGAAAACACTAGCACCCTTGCCTTTTCTATTCTTGTAAAACTGCCATTTCAGCTCCTCAGCAAGTGCTTTACGCTGCACACCACCTTTTCTCACTTTTAAAGGTATGTATTATCAGGGCTAAGTATGCATTTCAAAAATTTTACTTTTTTTTTTTTTATATACTGATGTGAAGCTTACCTACTAATCTGTTATTAAAACACACAGAGTCATGAACTTAAACTCAAGGTATTTTTCGCACTGTATTCCTGTAACCAGCGACAGAACCATCTGCAGTCATTTTCTTATTCTAAGAGAATTAATAGAGCAATAACTTCAGGTGAGATAATCTCACCTAACTATAATTACATTCGGTATGGGCTTTTACACCACTCTAGCATCATCTTTATGCTCAGATGAGAGAAAAAGGCACTTCTAGAGAACTAACAATGAGTAGTCTTCATCATGGTGAATCACGCCCTTCTTTATCATGAGCAGGCACCATTTAGAGAGCTGGCTCAAGCATACACACTCCCAGGTGCTCAGATAAATTCCTGTGACAACTGTACTCAGACTGTAAAAAAAAAAAAAAAACCCAGAAAAAACCCCCAAACAGTCATGATGAAGAAGTTCTCCACAGATGCTGACAGCCAAATATACCACATACAAGCTCGCAACTGTTCACAGTCCTACCTTGGACAGTGCCATTTATACCAAGAAGCTACCAAAGCTCCCGCCAAAAGAGGACTACCAAGCAGACCCACGCTCACCACTGCCCCAGGTCTTCTTATGCAACAGACCTCCTCCCTTAGCTGTGCAATGAAGTAACTTTGGGTAGCCAAGGAGGTCTAGTAGCACAAAACAACAACACAGTATTATGGAGCCTGAAAGACTGTTAACATTTTTATCAAGTTTTGGTTCACACGCTTGTAAAAAAAGCCTCCTCATTTCTGTCACATCAGTACAAATACTCAAGCTGATTTTGTAGAGTCACTTGTCTGCAAGCTGAAATGCTGAATGTGTGCAATATTTGCAGACAAAAAGTAAAGATTTCTAGTAAAAATGCTGACAGTAACTTGCTGCGAGTGTTACCGCTATCTTTAAGGATATACAACTAGAGAAAAAAAACCAAAACATTCACAAAGATCATGTAATAGATCAGTGTTCAGATTATTACTTCTCACAGATCGCACAAGTGATGGATTTCTTTCTCCAAAGACCAACAGGTATTTCAGACACTGAGAACACTACACAGGCATTTCTTCTTGTCTGCTGCATTAAAACATTCAAAGTGTTTAGAAGATGCAACGATGACACCAATGTATAAAAACCTTATGCCACTGAGACATACGTACCTATCTATATATAAAGATTTTCTATATATCTCCATTAAAAACCTACAGAATTTTTGAGAGTTATCTTTATTACCATAAGTCACTGTACCGGTTTTGGCAGGGATAGAGTTAATTTTCTTCACAGTAGCTCCTATGGTGCTGTGCTTTGGATTTGTGACCAAAACAGTTCTGGTAACAGAGGAATGTTTTTGTTACTGCTGAGCAGCGCTGAGGCCTATTGCTGCCTCTCAGCCCGCTCCACCAATGAGCAGTCTGGGGGTGCACAAGGAGCTGGGAGGGGACACAGCTGGGACAGCTGACCCCAACTGACCTAAGGGGTATGCCATACCATAAGACATCATGCTCAGCATAGAAAGCTGGGGGAAGGAGAAAGGGCAGGATTGTTCAGAGTGATGCCATTTGTCTTCCCAAGCATCAGAACACATGACAGAACCCCTGGAGATGGCTGAACCCCTGGGAGCCCATGGGGAGTGATGAATGAATTCCTGGTTTTACTTTGCTTGTGTACGGCTTTTGCTTTACCTGTTAAACTACCTTTATCCCAACCCATGAATTTTCTTAGTTTTACTTTTCTGATTCTCTCCCCCATAGCACGGGGGAGGCAGAGAGAGAGGGCTTCCATTAATAACAATGAGAATTAGTTATACAGTTTCCTCTCAGCAAACACCAAAGAGATTTCCTAATGAACTGTTCTGACACTGCAGATTTGGCCCTCACAATATTTAAATAAATGCTGTAAAGTAAATAATAAAAAAAAACCAAATCTGTTTATAGTTTGAAGACTGCTATAATTAAGAACTTTTGAACAGCTGGTGTTTCAATGGGATGTCTGTTCCTGGGAGAAAGATAGGAGTAACAAAACAAATCCTTTCTCCTATTCTCTGTTCTCCAACACAGGAAAAAAGTTTCTGTTTCTGCTTCAAAGGAAGAATTTCAATTTTTTTTTTCACTTGTTTTCAGACAAGGTTTATCTAGTAACATTTTGGTGAGACTAGCAACTTCAACAAAATAGTTTTATACTTATCTGTTTCTATCTACCACCCTAAGCAACATAGTCAGCCTCCACACTCTCATGCTCAAGTGTTTTAAGCTGGTATTCTTTATCTTTTACAGGGCTGTTGGCTCTTTGTGATTTCTTCATGAGCTTTTCTTCCTGATCTCAGCTCTCTTTCTGACACACATGATTTTTCAAATTTCCTAGCATTTCTTCAAGAAAAAAAAATCCCCCTAACTGATTGTAACTGATGACTATCTCCCGAAGTGGTGAAGAGCTAAGGGAACTTGCATTCAGACACAGCACAGAAACTTCTCTAGTGTCAGTGTTTAAATGTGCACTTGTCTCTCTCAGGCTGATGTCTGATTGCAACACATCCTTTTTTGCAGACTGCCCTCACACACGTTTGTTTTGCTAGTGAATCAGCATTACTTAAGTCAGCATCCTTTGTCGGGTTTGTGTTTGTGTGTGTTAGGATCTGCATTATTTACCACCCAAACAACTCTGCTTCCTCAGAAGATCCAGATTAGCTATTTGGATGGGTATCGGTCTGCTCTCCTAAACAGGGAAATTAACTGATACTTACTGATTTTGGGGATGCTTACAGGAATTGCATTATCGCACAGACTGACTGTTGTCACTGATACCAGTAACTTGAGGAACTTTATTGATCATTATGCATCCCTTCACAGGGAGGGATAAATGCTGCCATTCTTTTTCTTTGGGGGAGATCTCAAAAGTAACAGAGAAGTTATAAACACAAACACAGATAATTTACATGCTACCATGGACTGTTAACTGTTTAATTTGATGGTAGCGAATAAAACTGATGGGATGAAAATCGATTTTACATGTCCTGACCTATGTCTGCATTTCCCTCCTACAGCAAAAGAAGTAATAATTGAATAAGATTATTTAAGCATAAGGTGTACTACCACCCAATCATGAAGCTTGGATAAGAGTTGGTGCAGATTGTATGCACACTGTATTACACATGTTGGGCATATACTCTCTCTAGAGAGTACACCTACACCTTTGCAGTCATTGTGTGAGAACCGTGTGCAAGCCATGAGCAAACTGTATCATATCCCTTCAGGGTGAAAGCTGTCTCTGTAAGGCACATGACAAGAGACTGTAACGGTTTAAGGGTGTGACATTACCCTGGATGTCTTTGATCGCCACATTCAGACTTTAAATTCTGCAGTTGGGGTGCAACATAAAAGCAGTTTCTCCCAGAAGAGTTGGATACAGAGAGGAGTTGGTTCTTTCTTCTGTGTCTTGGACAAATCTCTTCAGTGCACAACAGGAGATAAGCACAAAGGCCAACAGACTGGGATACACTGGAGTTTCTGTAGGCTTTTATTTTTGATTGGGTAGATAATGGTTTTGTAGTAAATTCTTTATGGTCATTCAAAGGAAACGTTTTATTTCAAAATGAAGATACCTGCTCTTGAACTCGAAATGAGAGCAAGCAGACTGGAAGCTAGCTCTGCCACTCCCCTGCCCTTCAGTTCCAGTACCATGGGAGACGCTTAAGGAAAGACAGAATAAAGAAGAGACAGTCTCTACAGAGATTTGGGACACAGCTGTGTTCCCTTATTGTAAGAACTCTGGACTGAAAGTCATCTACTTTTACCTGGCAATTACAAAAAACCATTTAGGGCACTTTTAACTGCATCGGTTGCTTCCTGAGATGCTAAAAAGCAAATTAAGAAAAACTGCTGCATACTTACTGGATCACTAATATGTGTTCTGGTCAGAATTCATTTTCTCATGCAGCGGGACTACCTAAGTGATCTGTTCTCCAACAGATAGCTACCCAAAAGCCCTAAGGGTCTCCTGCTGGTGAACTTCAAAAGCTTAACTAATGCCGGCTCTGCTTCTGGTGAGGAAGCACCTACCCTCCTAGCTCCACCTGGGAGGAGAAAGAGGAAAAGCATTAGGTCACAGAAGCATCAAAAGCTACAGTGGGGAGTCCTTTGTTCCCAGTTTGCTTTCCAACTCTTTGTATCATATTGATCTGCCTGCTACCTCTTCTCTTCTTTGTAGATGAGTCCAGGCCGTACTTCCTCACCATGAAGTTTCCAAAACTAGAGTGGGAAAGGCAAGCAAAGCCCGACAGCTCATCCGGCCACATTCCCTCTTCTTCCTGCCCTTTGCCCTCCCCAGCAACAAGCTAGATGCTCTGAAGAAAATGAAAGCCAGTAAGTTTTCTGTAGACATGTCAGTTCCACCCACCAAAAGCACATACGCACATTCAAAGCGGAGGACAAGGCCAGAGGTTTCACCTGATCTAGAAACTAGCTCTGGAGAGATTCGTCTTAATTAATTACATACTCTTTTATAAATCCAGCAGACAACACAACACACGTGCCACACTGGTTTCAACAGTGCTGGAGAAAACCAATTAGCTGACAAAGGGGGGGAAAATACTGCCTCTTCATCCTTTTCCACTTGAAATTAATTGGAAAATGTGTACCAGCGTACTGTAAAAACGCTGAAGTGAATACAAAAATTTGCACACATCAGGACCCCCACATAATTGATATATATTTAATACCATTTTATTTTTGAGTAACAAATTTTTTTTGAATGAATCATTTTACAGGCATTTTTGCCTCATCTATATAAGCTATCTAGAAAGAGTAGGATTATCGCTTCTATTTTTCAGGCACAGAAGCCGAACAAAATAGAAGAGAAAAATCAACTGTTTACCAGAGGTTTGAACTTGGAGAGTGTGGACTTCACATGCAGCAGAGTAACGAACTTGCAACCAAACATGGAACATCAAGGGTCACATCTGACCACACTTTGCAGGCTGTTTATCTACAGTCACCAGCCTGACAGGTAAACATTTCTGCAAATATCTCAGGGCAAAAGCATGGCACCAGTGGGACCAGCAAGCAAGAAAGGAAGCTAGGACTGAAAGAAGTGCCAGGCTGTGAATGGCAGGGATGCAGCATCTCTTGGCAGTCTGTGTAACCCTCAGCTCTTCTCGTTCCCAAAGCATCTGGAAAAGGAATGCAAGTGGCAACTCTCTCTGTAATTACCAAATGCTAAGTGTTGAGGATGTTACTTACTAGACTGAAATTGTTAAGATGAAGGTAATGGGACCTGACCTCACTGCATTAGTTCCAGCAGTTATCAGGTCCTTTAACTTCACACTCCATTTCAAATGGAGTAAGCTGTTCATTGGTTCTCAATAGGCACAATAGCCCACAGTGTGGGAAACACTATTTCCAAGAGGAGAAACTAAATGACAAACCCAGAGTATTTAGTTAACCTGTCCAGATCATGTAACCCCTAGATTAAAGCCAAAGAATCTGAGAACACAGGTTTACATGTTCATGATAAACTACACATACGTGAAAGTAAGGCTGGTAGAAGGCTCTCTGGACTATACGTGTCCATGTGGCAATAAATGCATTTATGGTGACAAATTAGTTTTATAACTACTGAGTCCTTGGGAAAAATCTTGCTCCAGTTATTCAAAAATCATCACGATTCAGCATTAGCAGATGTTTAGCAATGAAGTACAATACTTGACCCCTTATTTTCATGTTGAATACAGATGAGAGCAGGATATAGCAACTGAAATACACAAGTTCTTCAAAGTAATACTTCTGAACAATAAGGTAAAATTTACAGGCTCATTTAGGGAGTGTTGAGAACTACTGTCTTTAGTGATGGTATTTCTTAGTGTGATTGCCAACTTCTCAGAAGATCTTGAAATAACTGAAGTTTCAGGAGTGGGAACTGAACAACTGAAAAATTACAAATTTGCAAGTAAGACCTGTCAAGCTTTCCCACAGAGACCTGCAAACTCTATTTTGCCCAAAGTAGGAAAGTCCAAGTCTCTGGACACAAACCCATGGGGGGAAGACATCAAAGAAATGGGCAATTAGGTATAAGTTTTTTACTTTTTTTTCTTGGAAATACAAAGCACGTGATATCTGCCAGCATAATGGCTTACTATTTATATGATCTGTTTGTCAGTCAAAGTAAGGGCTTTTAACTACTCCTGAAGCCTAAATACATCAAGAGGCATATGTAGTTTTCTTTCTGTTAATATTTTCATACAATGTTGGAGGAAGGTACAAATAAGTCAAGGCTGGCTTGACACATAAAACACGAGGCCACACAGGAAAAAAAAAGATCAACACTTTAGAGCATCCTCTTGACAAACCACAACTGTCTTACCTAGTATATAAGTATATACAGTATACATGAGTTCTCCACTTTGTCTGCTTTAAATGATTCAAGTGACCTGGCCTAAGTCGTTCCTTTCCTGAAAGCCACACAACTGAGAAACGGTTCCTGGTAAACAGGGAGAAAAAAAAATAAAATGTCAAACATTAAGTTCTAGTGCTTTGCATTGTCATTCATACTAAACTGCCTTTTCATGAAAGTGGACTTGTCTATATTGAGAATTCAAGAGTCACATTACAACTCTCTGCATAAAGCATACCCTGGGAGGTTTGATTTCAAAAGCTAGACATCGTATTGCATATTCCCTGCTGACAAGCAGTCAGTCAGAGCATATTACATCACTCTTCAGAGAGTGGTAAAGCAAAAGCAGGAAAACCCCTGAAGTGATCTGATAAATGATTTTGTTAGTTAGTTTGGCACCAGTCTGTCTGGTATCTAATACTTATGACACACAGCCTACCAAGTACGCGGTATTAGATTCCTCCTATTTTCTATCAACAAGAAACATACACTGTGTCACAGGCCTTTGTAGTAAAGTATGAGAGGAGAGAAAAGTCAGAGGTGAACTCAATCCATTTCCCAAAAACCTAAGGAAATCACTGAATTGTGCTGGGATTGTATATTGCTAATAGGCTGCCATTAGTAACAAAGATTCACAATTCAGACTAACTGCAAGCCTATCATGTTGCACCAGCATAACCTAGTTTTCAAACACAATTTACTGTCAAGCACACCCCTCACCCCCAAGTCGGGGTTTCAAAAGACGTTTTTCTCCTCTTACATTTCACATCATCTTCAAGTATATCCAATATCAAGACTACAAATGAAGGAGGAAAGCAAAGGAGGGACAACCATCTAGAGAATAACCTGTTTCACAGAGTAATTCAGGTTGGATAGGATCCTGGTAGATCTCTAGTCCAGCTCCCTGCTCAAAGCAGGGTCAGCCATGAGATTACATCAGGGTCCTCAAGGCTTTATTCAGGCAGATCCTTAAGACCTCCAAGGATGGAGGCATGTGGCATGCACAGCCTCTCCAGGAAAGCTGTTCCTTCCCAGCCAAAATTTGCTTATCCTCCCAGTGAAAGCATTTGCTTTCTCTGCTTTCCCATTTCAATCTAACCCTTGACTTAATTCTTTCCCCGCTGAACCTCAATACGGATCCTGGCCGTCTCTTCTGTAACCTCCTCATACGGAGAAGGCTGCTGTCATGTGCCCCTAAAGCAACGTCCCCTCAGGGCTGTACAAGCACCACTGCCTCAGCCTCTCATACAGCAGACATCTCTCCCTCCCCACCCCTTCCCCTAATCTTGTATTAGCAGGCCCAAAATCAGATGCATTTTTTCCGATGTGGCCTAGTGAGTACCAACTAAAGGGAATAACCACTTGACCTGGTGCTATTCTCCTGTTAATGCAGCCCAGGATACTGTTTGCCCTCTGCTTCAAGGGCACACTGATAGACAAGCTGACCTCAAGCTATCAAGACCTCTGAGAGGTCCTGGTGAAAACCGAGGGAAAAAGGCTCTGAGGACAACTTAATGTGCCTGAGGGCTTCTTATCTGTGGCCACTGTCACTGAATCACCGGCCCTGTTCAGCAACAGGTCCGTATTCTCCTTGTTTATTCTTTTACTGCTCCTGCAGTGGCAGAAGCTTGCCTCGCTGCCCTTCATGTCCCTTGTTCCACTTTGAGCTCCAGCTGAGCTTTGGCTTTCCCAAAACAATCACTATGTGATGATGCAGTACTTCTCAACTCCTCCTTTATAGCCTAGCCCCTGCTCCCACCTCCCCAGTACTGCCCTTTCAAGCCAAAGCTCAGTTGTGATCTATCTACTTGTTTCTCTGAATAACAGAAATATTTTTGTACTTGGAGGAGGGGGAGCGATGTCAGCCTTAAGGACTTGCTAGGTCACCTGAGATCCTCTCAAGATCCTGAGCTCCATCATTTTGTGTTTGCTGCAGTCATTGATTACATCACCAATCAGTTTCTCCCTGTTCATGAGGCACAGATGAGGAAAATATTACCCCAGCTGGTCCATTAGCATCCATGGTAACAACAAAAACCCTAATTCTTAGTCTACTTCAATATCAGTTTTTTAATTCTAAGGTATTAAAGCTTGTGTAAATGGTGGATTTGTGAAAAATGCATTTAAGTTGCCTCCAGATTTTGAAGTCTCTTAGTATTCAAATGATTTGTCTTAGCTGCTTTGCTCAGTCATATACTTGGGGGCCATAAGAACTCAGATTCATAGCTGTGCTGGATAGCAGTGGTCACTGTATCCAGACTTAACAGCAGTAATGAGCCTTTCAGTGTCTTGAGATTAGACCATGTATTAGAAAAATAATGTAATATGAACTTCCAGCCTAAGAAAGAGTACGATACTGAAGCTTAGGGCAAAGCACAGGGAAATAAAGACTAAGCTGAAAAATACTATCATCACCAGTATTTCACCTCTTTTACTTAGTTTATCTAAAGCAACCAGATGCGTGCAATGAATAAAAATGTCTACTTTGCAGAATCTCAGTATTATGAAAATATACACTTGAATACACAAGTATTGGCAGAGGGAATCCCACATTTGACTATATGGCAGTTTTGTAGGTCACATTAAGTGCAACACAACAAACATAAAAGCGCCTGATTCTTTTTTTTTAAATCGAATAGCACACTTTGAGTGAGGAAGAGTAGAGGAGACTACTTCTTTCACAGTTAAAACATTCGATAACTAGCAGAAGGCTTTCCTCCACACCCCAAACAACACTTTTTTGTATGACAGAGACCAACCTTTCTACCCCAGCCAAACCTGTTGGGTAGAAAATGTAACATTGGTCTTTATTAGCTGTGCCATCCTTGATACTTTTTTTTTTGGATCAGATTTTCATTTAATATATTCAGCTGTATCCCCACCTGCCATTCCACTGGACAAAAGCCACAACATGTTTTGCTCACCTACAATAAACACGGTTGTATATGGAGCCTGGTGTCCAATGGAAACAAAGCTTATACGACCAGATGGAGCTGTGTACCTGTCCACCCATCAGCTGAGCCTGAAAATCTCAGAAATTATACACAGCCTCAAGGATCTCATGTAATTACAATTTTCTTATTTGCACAAAAGAAAACTATATTAACCCATAATAATTTAATTTTTTCCCCCTTTGGAGATATTAAGTCATGTCTGGCTGATTCTCCCTAGAAGTGGGTCAGGGTTATCATGGAGAGAACCACAGGGTTTCAGCAGTTTGAGGAGGTAGAAGGGAGGTGTGGGGTACACAAAATGAAGCTGTTTGAAAAGAAACTTCATTATTTCTTCTGCCTGAAGATGAAGATGTTTAATTGCAAATGCATAGTAACTAGTATATTCTAAACAACACAGTCAAGATGTACAGTAGCATGTCCAGAGTCGTAGCTACTGGGAAAGATCACCCTTGACAAATATTTCTGTAAGAGAAGTCTATGGAAGAACATATGGAACTGGTATTTTCTTATCTCTAAATTGTTTTACCTGCCCCATTGCAAAAGTGTGAGTGCATGAAATCAGTGAGACAGTCACAGATTTGGAAGTACTGAGGCACATGTGTCCAAATGGCCTGGCCAGCATCTCTTGTGCACAGCAGTGATAATACGTGACACTGACTATGAAATCCTTCTCGCAGTTGGGGTCAGTCAACACTCGTTATGGAACCATCCCTTGCTTCAAAATGTTGCTTACTTCAGCCCCCATAAATCTTAGGACAGGTTGTTGTCTACTGATCGCTTCTCCTGGTCTATTTGAAATACGTTTAGCTTTCCCTCACGAGCTAACAGGAAAGAAAAATCAAATAGGTGATATGTTGCAACCTTGTTGTCATTGTGCTGTTGCCAGCGAAGACTCTGTGTTCTATGTTGTGGTCTTAGCAGAGTGCAAGCCTTCTTGTCTCAATAGAAACAGCAAGTTCTTCAATTTTACTACTACAAACGGTGTCCTGGGAGCCATATCTTCAAACTGTGCCTCTCTTGTTAACAAGCCAGGCCATTTTTACAGGCCTCCTGTTGCTCTTTCTTTTGGTGCTTTCAGAGAAACACACAGCATTTCCACTTATACTTTATTCATAGAATCTTCATAAATTTAACTAAATGAAAAGTATTACACCTGAAAGGAGCAATTTTACTTCCAAGTTCACGTAACTTATGATGTAATCAAGTCTTGTCCTTTTGCAACTGGTATTTGGTATACTCACAGTATTTTGAGGGCCTGAATAACACTGTAGACCTGCAAGGCTTACCACTGACGCGTGATTTCTTTGTAAAATTCCAGAACCAGAACCCACCACTTCACTCTCTCCCAAAAACCTGCTCAAGAACATCAAAATCTCTTTCACACAGGACATATACAAAGATCCAACACTCAAAATGCATCAGTGTCTGTGCTTACAGTAAACCACCTGCATTGCCAAGATGAAAACACTCCACGCTTACTAGATCTGCAGGTAGCTTTCCTGTGTCCAGAAAATGTAAGTTGGTCCCCACATTGTCAGTGTTAATGAGATATACAACTATCAACATAACTGATTCCACTTTGGTCTTTACCTTGTACCTGTACTTAATTAACATGTGATGTTCAATATGCTTCGAAAGACTTAGGATAACAGCTCAAGTACAAAACCTTTCCAGCATTTATATGACACATTGTTTCCATGGGGTTTTTTCCCTCTATTTTTTTTAGAGCTGCCTATAAAACTTGCACCTAGACCCTGAATGGCTGATTAGTTCAATTAAGCTAATAAAGAAAAAAAATAAAGTATATCTCAACCTTCACTTGACATTAACAAAAGTGTTTACATGGCACAGTTCCTGGCTTTCCTAGCCAGCAGAGCCTTTGCACCACCACCGATTAATTAAACAGTGCTGAGAAGTTAACACGGAAGGTTACTGATTAATTGTATGTTAGAGCTGTCTAATCAAGTACCCAAGGCAATAAACAAATACAAAGATAAATTATACACTGATTAACACAATTATTTATAGCTTTATTTTTAACTTCTTGTTTGCCACACAGCAGACTTCAACCTGAATAAACAGCAGGGCAGGGGGAGTGATCAGGATCGCTTACTGTATTTCCCAGCTGGCTATTATGGCTGTTTTCTACTGAAGTAAAATATATTATTATAAATAGTATTTCCTGCACGGCCATCACATAGGCATATACGCTGAATGAGCAGCCATACAACATTCATTTATCATGTATTTTTGAGTACTACTGCTTGCTAATGCAAGTCTCTAAGGGCTTAATTCAGCATTCCAAACAGCTGCTAGCCTTCATTAAGGGAAAGCAAGCAATCTACTCTAAACACTACAGCCTTCTAAGACAACAAGATTCAGACTCAGAGATAATCAATAACTTCTTCTCTAATTCACAAGCTCTTCTGTTTAATAGCGAATCTCTCATTTCAGGGATCTTTGCTTCGATGTTTGAAATTCCTGTCTCAAAACTGTGACACTTCTCCATCTGGTAAGGCTATTTTCATGGCCTCCTCTAAATCATCACATAGCTCATTTCTCCATTTCACAGTATCAAGAGATGAATACTAAAAATGTGCCCTCACTCAACAGCTCCTGCACTGTCCATATACACCACAAAATAAATCTTTTCATTGTAAGCACTGCGACAAGTAATTTACCCTTATCGTGGTTCATACAGGTCTTTAAAAGAAACCGCTCCAGTGATGGCTCTGAAAGAAGGAAGCACCAACGTCACTCCTATTTTCCCCTAAGTCACTAAAACCAGAAACTTCTCCTCCTAGATCTGCCAACCCTGATTCACACCAGGAGGTCACTGAGAAGTCTGTGCCCACCACCCTTCTCTAATGAAAAAACGAAGAAAATCCATGCCTTGGAAAAGGCAATGACTGCTGAGAAAGTCCAGTGGCATTTAACCATCCCCTAGTACTTTCCCCAGAATTTCCATTGTGCCATAGAAAGATGTACTAGTCAATTTTAATGGGCAGACTCGATCAAGTCTGCCCTAAATATAGTCAGTGCAACAGCGCAAATGTTTATTCTTATCCTGTACTTCTCTTTTGTTCTAAGTCACTGGATATCCAATATAACCACAACAAAATCTCCCATTTAACTTCTCAACTATGAGCAAGGTTGTTCAAACTTTCCCTCTGCACCTTAACTGACCCACTTCCCATCTATAATATCACATTAGTTTTAAAGGACTCCCTGCTTCAAGACTGGTTTAAGATACCCTCTGTCCTCTAATTACTCATCTTCCACAGCTTGCAACAAGATCTACAGAGAACCCCAAATCTCCTCTTTTCAGTAGAGTTGGTGTGTGTGAGATCTGACAGCTCCAGCATGGTCAACTTCCCCTGCTATCTGAAGCTGCTCAGGGGGGCTGAAAATACAGCAGCCTCAGAAAGAGTGGATACTGGATCAGCATGAAGTAAAAGCAAAGGTCAAAGGCTGACCAGTGTCACTGATCCATATTGCAATAAGATATTAAAATTTGGTCAATTTACACTGATGAAAGTCACAAATTTCTTACTAGTGCCTCACTATTTTTTTTCCATGTTAAAATTACTTTTAGAATTTCTCTTTGCCTTTTTTTTTTTCCTTTAAAATCTGGTTGCAATTGCAATCAATCAAGAACAAACAACCCCATCCCTTATCTCCTGAATTATGGATTCTGTGACATCAATCTAAATTATACATTCAAAAATCTGTCTTTCCTTGTTTCCAAAAGTGGTTAATTATATAACATTGGAGAACTGTCTTTTGGAAGGCTAATTTTCATAAGAATCTTTAAATGTGCAATAGCTTGTTTCCTTTAGAAAACAATTTTCATACAGCAGAACAGTGGGAACATCCATAGAATACTGAGCATCATTCATATATTTACCAAAGATGTAAAGATGGACCTCATGTTCATGTGCCAACATCATCTCTCACAAACTCTCAGACCCACTGTTTGACCCCTGTGGGCACAGTTCTCTGGCATCCAGTTCACTCTGAGTTTCCAAGTGGGAGTGTGTGCCCTCTCATGAAATTTTAAACTAAACTTGAATGTGCAACAGCTGTTCTGCACACACCAACCTACATATGACATGCTAAAGCTGGCAGCCTACCTTCAACTATTGTTACCACTCACCAAAAGAAAACTTAATTAACCAAAAGGCAGGAAGCAGCTACTTGTAAAAGATGCTGGGTGGCCATCACTGTTACAACAGAAACATATCAATCCTCTGCCATTAAAAAACCCCAAAACAACTCACATTTGCTTCATGTCCAGATGCAGAGATTATGTGAAAAAGGAACCCCACCCCACCCAC
>VZTU01011857.1:468677-506207 GCA_013400835.1 Zapornia atra | reverse complement strand
CCCACATGCATTTTTAGTCTTCCAGGCTTAAGAGTAGGGGCTATTGTTCTGCAAGTTTAACTGTTTTCCTTGATTTTGACACAGCCAGGTACGGTGATTTTATTGGAATCAAACACACTTGCTTCTTCCTTTAATCACACAGCAACTCTTATTTCAGTTCTTTAAACATGCTAAGGGAAAGAGCATTGTTACTTATCATGCAGATTTCTTTGGCTACTCATAGTCTTTACCACCTTCTCCCATCTTTCCCATGATGCTGTGTTGCAACACAGTACTTCCATGCAGCTTCCCACCTAATTCTTCAAGGGGTATTTCCAAAAAATAGTAAAAGTAGGCAGGCTTTCCAACTGTTTGCACAACCAAGGTGCTTTTAAAAGCCTGTATTAATGTGCTCTATAGCTGGTGAGATGTCTCATAGCATACATGTGAAAGAACCAGTACGCCAAAACAGTCAAGTAAGAGTTCAAAGCTTCAGCAAGTTTTACCCAGAAGTGTACCCATGCAGTCAGGAGACTAAGTTTGGAGCACAGCTCTTTCTCTGTCAGTACAGCCCCTGGAAAACATGTCAGATAATGGCTCATTTCTATTTCAAGTGCCTAGTGACACTCCATGGTTTCAAAGTGCTTTTCCTACGTGTTTCTTTCCTAGGGCACGTTACACTCCCAGAAAAATACTATGAAAAAACTGAATGTGTGCATGTGATGTGGACAACTGCAAACCTCTGTGTATTTTTCCCATTCTGGATTAGAGAATCTGAACTCTTGAGCTAACCCATAGAACAGACATGCTGTGTATAATTTCCCCAGCAAGCCTGTCTGGACAAGCCTGTAAGAAGGAACAAGTTGTGTGCACATTTTATGATGCATGGGAGACAGAGCCATGCAGGAAGACTTAAGGAGCTATACAGTGCTTCTTGACTAAATATATGAAAAGGTTTTTCTGCCTGTAGCACATAATCAGGAAAAAACCCTGTAGGTAGAAATCCCCTGTGTCAGGGTTTGTGTTAAGAAGATGGCCTGGTATTTAAGAACCAACACCAGGCAGAGTGTAAGTAATCTCAACAATCTTAACAGTACACACAGACTCCTCACAATCCTTGCCTGAGAGGCAGCAATGGAATTGTCGCTTTTCTTCAGCAACGCCATACCTTCTTAACAGTCTCCAATGGCAAAACTCAAATACTAAATCCAAGAAATATTTGCAATGACATTCACATGGATCAAAAGGCAGAAATTTGTGTGAGGCTGTTTATGTTAAAGCATTTAATGTTTTGGCATCTCCACGCAGGAATTTCAAAAGAGGCTATCCGTGGGTGGTTTTTGATGGATTATGTATCATAAAGAGCAGGGAGTTGTTATGAAAAAAGCTACAGGTGAGCTCAAGAATTGTGTTTTTCATTAACCAAAAGTGATCTGAAACTTAAAATTACTGAATTCTGTGTACTGTAACCTGGCACTACCCTCATAACCTTCTTCCTACAACAACAGATCTAATTACACGTCTTGCTATGAAATTTAGGTACTTTAAAAGACCCTTTGAACATAAAATTAACTTCATTGTTATCCTTATTGTATCATTGCTAAACTGCACTTGTGCAAGTGTCTAAGTGCTCTAATTGTAGGTTTATAGGATGAATGCCTCACAAAGTAACTAACTGAGCTACATAAAGATGATTAGGGCAATTACTCTTGGGTAAAAATCTTTAACACAACATCAAAACCATCTAGTGTTTGCCTGTTTGTTAAGTACACTGCTCCTGTTGTTGCCTACAACTGTCCTTTATCCAAACAGTGAGGGAGCAGTAGGCAGGGTAAGTTGAAAGGTCTTCTAGATTTTCTAGCTCTTCCCTCCCCCATCCCAACCCCCCCAGCCTTCTAATGCTGGTAACTAGAACCCCACTCCCAATTAGAAGGCATCTGCAAGAAGACTTGTAAACTGGAGTTGCAGGAAAATCCAAAAAATGTGGCATATTCTGTAACAATGGATAAAAAGCCTTACAAAAATCCTGCTATTCCAAATAGAATAGTCTTCTGTTTGAACTTTGAACTAAGCATTTGTGAGCAAGTAACTTCTGTTCATCAAGGAAACCCTTGCAAAGCTCCTGATGTCCTAGGTAAGAGGAATGTTTATATGAAAATTGTGGTGTTTACTTCTTTCGAAATATTTGAACTTTGTCTTGGATTTTTCTTTTTATTTCTAATGTTAACAGAAAGCTCATATACTTCGGCTCAGTGGTCACACTGGGAATTCAGAAACACCCTGGCTTTTTATCAAAACGTTTTTCCTGAACAGCAGCTGACTATTCCTGTGTGCGAGGTTAGATACTTGAATGAGGTCACAAAGCAATAGCCAAACCAGATAGCCTAAAAACACTGGGTATGTAAAGGTAAAATTAATTTCCACTTAAATCTTTTGAGCACTAAAAGCTTCTATTTCAGAGTGGCTTAATGAGACAGCACACTCCTCCCTTTACTTCCCAGATGTAACCCCCTGACGGTAAATAATGATGGGGGGGAGTAACCACACAGGCTGTATCTACACCAGCAAGCTAAGCAGAGCAAGGGCACAGGCTCCCTGTCCCTGCGGCTGTTGGGTGGTTCCATACGCGCTCCAGCCCAACATGGCCAAGCTCATGGACTATTTGGGCAAAACTGCAACGGATGGACTCTGTTCCCAGCAGGATGTTTGGGCAGTGTTAGAAGACTGTGTACCTCCACCTGCCTTTCTGCTTCCTCCATCCAGGAAAATCCTTCCAGGTCTCTGGGGAAGGAATATGGAAATTTGGGAAAGGAGGGGAGCTGCCAGATAAGAGGTCAAACATTTAGTCTTTGAGATTAAAAGTGATTAACAGCCTCCCTCCCTTCCCCACCTCTGCACATTGTTTAATCCAGTTTTCAAAAGTAAACAAAGTAATCTTACAGACTCACTCAGGCAGGCATGAGCCACAGGAGTCTGAGTTTTAAAATGAAAAAGTATTACCCATTTTGAGAATACTACCACAGAAACCTCCTATTTTTACGTGAATGTGAAATGGCTTCGGTTCTGGATGGTTCAGACCTGGGGTAGGAGGAGCTATTATAGAAAAAAACAAAGCTCTGAAATGTTGATGCACTGAGCTACACTTTTTGTAATAAACCATAAGCTAAACCTGCATATTTACTTTGCAATTTAAATTACTGCTTTAAGTACAACAGTGAGAACTTCTTAGCAGGACCACTTTTCCTTTGTGTATTCCCATAAGCAGGGCTTATCAAACTTCCAGACTTGGCATAAATTAATATGGAAAAGATTTACAGGCTTAAGAGATTTTTTCCAATTATTACAGACTTGATAATTGTACTTTATTTTTTAGAACATGGCATTTTTATTTATGTTGCTTTTACAACACAAAAAAGCCCGCAAATACTAAATACTCCACTGGGCTGAGATGAAAAACTAAGATGTATCAAGAAAACTAAGTAACCTAAAAACTCCACATCCCGGAGAATAAACCAAAATTGCCATCACATTCCACCACTCAGGTCACATATTACCTTTAAATGTTTAACAATTCCAATTAAAGGCTGTGTTGCTTGAGTGCCGCTCATTGTAGGTATGCTAATTACTGTACACTTTTTTAACAAGGGAACCACAAAAACACAATCACAGCTTTATCAAACAGTAAAAACTCTCAGACCTACTTTAATTTGAATCGTAGGGGGAGGGAGAGGGGGGGACAAGTCTGTTTATTACCAATCTATCTTGCTTAATAAACCAAGCGCTTTCACATACTTGTAATTAGCCAATTGCCATCACACAGAGGATGATAGTGACTAAACCCAGACACTGGAAATGGACTAGGAAAGTTCCCTCTCAGTGCTTTGACTAGCCCATGCAGTTACACGATTCTCATTTTGGATATTACACAGAACAGCACTCGGAATCTGTTTAGAACAACAACAGATATAAATTTAAAGGGTTACCATGCTAACTGATGTGAAGTCAATCATCAAGAAGCACATAAAAATTTATCCCAAAATGTGTTTTGCATTACAAAACGGAGTGCTAAATAGACATTCTAGCAACACAGAGTGCTAAACAGGCATTCTATTTGGTTAAACAAAATTGTTTTGCCAAATGAAGTTCTGCCAGGTTTCTGCTGAAGTCAAGTGAAGTTGAATGGCATTTCACTATGGTTACCATTAAGAGAACAGATCTATTCTCAGGAGCACACAACCTGTTCAAATAGACGGTTATTCACAATAATTTGTAGCTACACAATAAAAATCACAGTTCCTTTTAAGAAAGTCAGACCTGGTTTAAATGGTGGGGTTTTTTTTGTTTTGGTGAAGGGTTCCTAACATGTGGCAAAATAGTTTAAATCAAAGATTAATTTACACATTGGAAATTTAGCCCCTTCCCCCCAGAAAAATCAGCTTGGACAGAAAAGTTAGGAGCAGTAAGAGCCGCTCTTGATCATATTGGAAGCCCAGCAACAATGTTTGATAGCTTGCTCCCTTCTTTCTGCGCCACAAGGGATGTTCCTTGCTAAGCAAAGATTTTACTCCAACACATCTAACTTGAGCCAACAGAGGGGACAAAAGCTGTCACCCTTCTGTGCCAGAAAAGCTGCTTCTAAGTGACAAAAAGCGTTCCTACTGGTCTCTGCCACAAAGTTCACCACATTCTAGATGCATTCATTTTCAGAGAGAAAGAAAAAGTCCCTATCTTTCTACCGCTGCCCTGTCCTTCAAAAAGGCTAATTAGTTCTGCAGCCACCATCAACCACAACTCTGAAAGGTAGATAATGCTGAATACTAAATGAAAACTGATGCAATTGAGGGCAGTGCTTTCAAGAATTTCAGTAACAAACTCAGCATTGCGCACATAGAGGAGATTTTCTTTTTAATCACCCAACCATCTGCATTCAAGAAATTTTTTTCCACAGCCCTAGCGACATGAAGCCACTTACAGTTACTGGGATACACTAGAAGAACAGTGACATAAAATGTGCTAAGTCACAGCTCCTCAAACGTTCTGCATGGTTGTCAGGAGCCACTATTCACATACTCTCTTTTTTTATTTTATCATTATTATTGTTTAAGCAAAATTGTTGTGGCTTTGAGCATACTGCACCTGAGAAAGCCAGCAAGCTCTTTAAAATATTTGTCAATATCAGTTTCTTTTGTTTTTATATGCACATATGTGCTAAGAAAACTACTAGAATACCAATAAAGGCAAAAATATCTAGAATCAGACCTATTTTTCACAGGAATGTTATAGAAAATACCCCTAACTCACTCCTTAACTATAGCCAAAGTTGTGTATTTCTTAACATGAGAAGTTTAGATAATTCTTTGTCCAAGGTAATCCCTCAGGAACCACCCCCACCTCCCCCACCCCCCCAATAACAGACAGATGCACCCTCAGGAAAATACACAAGGAACTGCTGAGACACACAAGTACCTCCTCATTAGCCAGATGTTGCATGCCTTCCTTCATCTCCTGCTAATCACAAAGTCACTCACCAGGCAGACCCAGCCAACGCAAGCCCGGTTCAGTCTGATGCCCATGTCGAGGGATCGGACTGCATGTCTGTCAGAAGGCTGCAAGGGTACACCTGAAATCATCTCCTCCCTCAGGATTTTTCATGAACCGAAGGCTGAAGGCTTCAAGTACTTTCATTCATACTTGATCATTTGCATCTATTTCCTCTATTCAAAATGATATATTTTACTTTTAAGAAAAGTAGGGGTAAACCATCTACTGAGAACAAAATTACATTCCATTGTTTGGTCAATGGTCAGAAAATATCCATTTACATTCAGCATCTTTCACCACACTCATATTTTACGTAGCACTAGAAAATTCAAAACACACTTCTAACCTAAGCACACAGCATTTTTTAAGTGTTATAAAACTTAACCTTTACAGGATATGAATAGTGCTTCACAATAGCTTCTAAAATGGCTAACAGAACTTCATTACTTCAGATAAAAAAACCAGCCTAATGCTTTGGATGCTGACATTGCCTTCATACAACAGACGTCTTCCTGCTCCTCACCTGTGTGGGGAAAAAAACCACCCAAACTACACCCAAAAAACTCCCAAACCCACCGAACTATATTCTAAAGATCACATCTTTGGACTTTTTAAAAGTAATCTAAAAACTCCCTTAATTTGTACTCTGGAAAAAAAATTTAAAAGTTCCCCAGCAATAAGATGGTAACTTTACCCAATTCTTGACGCCTTCTGCTTACTGAGATGTGCATCAATAAATTCAGACTTCAGTGGCACTTCTGTTTTTATTTTTTCTGTAACTTTCAGATGGCAGTGAAAGAATTCTATTCCTTCATTGGTCTGTAACAGCATTCAAAAATTAGTTTTTGCCTGTCCATGGAGAAGAGATTACAAAAAAATTAAGCAAACAGGGATTTCTTCCCATGAAGTTGTGGGCTGGACTTCTGAAAGCCTCTTATTTATAAAGCATTGCCTAGAAAATTAACTGACAGGGAACCAACAGATCAGAGAACTATGGCAATCTTTTAATCTAATACTGGCTACGATAAGTGGTTAATTTTTCAGGTTAGACCATGTTTCCACACAGGCCTCACATTGTATTGTCTGCGTAGCCAGCAAGGGATCATGCTTTTATCTTTATATAGAAAAGCTATTAAAATAAAAAATCAAGGCATAGGGCTCCTGCCTCCAAGGATCTCACCTTCCAGCAGAAGTCTCTTTTCCCATGTCAAATTCATGCAAGCATGCTGTGCACCACAGCCACAATCAACAATTTAGAAACAAGAATGGTAAGTGTGTTGGTAAACTCAGAAGCATACCTCCTCGTTAAAAGAGAGGAGGAATGTCCAGGCAGTCACTGTTTCATGCCTTGATAATTCTTCATGCATAAGACAATTGTAGAAGTAATTACAGAATAAACACACACCCCAAACAAATTTGCTGGTTTTGCTAAATAAAATAAACCAAATACCCCCTCCATTTTTTTTAAAAAATTATTTTATTATTACTATTTTTCTGACCCATTAAAAAGAACACCAACCACAAAATAGGTAAAAGCACACACTCCATTTCTCCCTCAATTTTTGTGGGTTTTTCTGATGCTCAGGTTTAGTTTCTTCAGCTGGCTGGAGCAATGCTAGCACATCGTGCTAACACATCATCCTCATGAGCCCAGCTGTGAGACCAGGGAGCCACAAGAAGCCATGACCCTCTCAGCTCTCTCGATGTGCTCTTTCTTGCGAGACAATGACTTCCTCTGTGATCTGAGATGCTCTCCTAGGAGTTGACACACACAGGCCCCGTTTTTGCTGTGGCAAATGCCTATGACTATATATGGGATGGCTGTTCAGACCTCCATCCCTACACTGCAGGACAGGTACTGGACAAGGGGACTTGGACTTGCCACCCCAGTTCCTCAGAAAATTAAATTACAGCTCCCATGCCAAATATCAATTGCCCTAATTGCCGAGCTGAGAGTCTAGCTGCTTTGTGAGGTTGCTTATTTTGGTTCTATTCATGTTTTGAAAATATTTCTTCACAATCTTCCTCCACACAAATGATCCTTTTAGCAGACAGATCACTAACCCAATTGCATGACACATGCTTTCTGCCACCTGTATTTGATCACTATTTGTCCTTTCCATACACATCCCTCCCATACAAGGTGGGAGTGGGAACAAGGCAGCAAGGCATACTATTTATTCTCATAACAATCTCTTCCCACACAACTAACACACAATTTATAATCTCAGTATCCAAATATGTTTTCTCAACTAATTCTTGCAATAGTGTTAAACCAGAAAGAGTTGTCCAGTTGCAGCCCTTCATGTGTTTAACCTCTACACCATTTTGGAGGCTAGGTACATTAACAGTATTTTACAGCTGGATATGATTTCAGCATAATCCCCCTCTTCCCGTCTTTTCATGAAAACCGACTTCAGCATAAAGAAAAATGCCAGAACTTAAGTTATCAGCTAGCCCCCAAAACTGAAGAGTCGTATTACATAGTTCATGTCGTAGCTGAATGTCTGAACAAGAGATACAGAGATTTATTTAAGGTTTAGTTTTTATTTTTGTGTTTTCTTGATAGCCTGTTCTCCCCACTTTTTTCTTAAGCTGTTAGTGAGAAAAATCACACAGTATAGTTTTATTCATGAAGAGTGGTATCTACCACTTCCCAGGAAAGTCAGTGCAGCAATTTTCAAAATATTTCTACACTTCTTCAGAGTTATCTGTATTATTTAAAAAAAGAAAAGCCATGCCAAGCCAATAAAAAACCTAAACCGAATAAGCAAGTTAAAATAAACCAGATTAGCACTTCAAGGCTGCACATTCTCTGCTTTGTAGAATAAACTCTACATGCACAGGCTGCCACTGTCTGCTACTACCAGCTTTCATAACCACAGAGGCTGAGACTGCAGCAGGACCAGCCATCATTTACCATCCATTTCCTTCTGCTAAGGAGACAGGAATAGAAAAGCAAGAAGTCTACTTAACTTGTTTTACCTTCCATATTGCTTTGTTTTATTAAAAACCAAGAGCTGTTAATGGTAACTCCAAAGCCAAACACCAACCTCCAAAACAGCAAGCCTCACAGCACTATTACAGCACTGATTGGGGTTCTGGGTGTTTGTTGCTTTTTTTGTTTGTTTGTTTTAAGAAATTCAGAAGAAGAAATCACTTCCTCTGCGATGTCATCACTAAAACAGCTAATGTTTAGCAGAAATAATATATAACAAGTATTTTGTATTGTACTATAGACAGGCAAACCTAAAGCTAGCATGAGTCTTACTACAACACCATTTTTGAAAGTTAAGTCCAGCTGTGTATCACAACAAAGAATTAGTGAATTAGTGGACCGGATGGCGCCCCCCTGCCTCCTCCTTCATTTTATCACTGCCTTTACACTAACTGTGTGGGTAGTGGCAAGAAATGACTCATGTTAAGAAAAGGAAAGCCATTAGTCCTAATTTCATAATTACAAGGGAGTAGACCCTGACTGGAACAAGCACTTCACGGTGGTACACAAGTTCAAAGTGAGCAACCTTTCTTCTAGCTAAGTGTGAAATAGCAAGGCATTGCTTTACTGTGATACTGAAAAATGACTGCTTATTTTCAGTAACACCGAGGACAAAATAAATGGTGAATATACAGAGCATCAGAGGAAACATATTCAGGACCATTCTGCTCACAAGATGCTGGTTGGGAACCAATATTCCTCCACAGTCTCTTAGTGGTGTTATTTTCTCAAATATTCTCCCTCCTTAAAAGATAAGCAGCAACTAAAGATACTTGTATCCTCACACTTTTTGGAGGGGAGGAATAAAAGAAGAGTAGGCAGACTCTCAGGAAATTTAGCATTCCTCAGTCTAGCCTCCTTGCAGTGAATCATGCAACCAACCCTATCTCACATCAGTACTTCACTGCACTGCTCCCTCAAGGTTTACTTAGCTGCAAAAGGAACAATTTTTTTTTTTTTTAAATGGTGTGGTTGAGTAAAGCTGGATGTGTACAAACCCAAAAACGCCCCATGTATTCTCACAGTGTTACTGAGATACTGCAAGGATTAAATGTAATTTCTTCACGCTAGTCAGAAGTTACCAATAAAATCAGTCTCCAGATTCCTTTGACCTCTTGTCCTGTAAAAACGCTGTATGTATGACTTTAAAATCAGCAGATCTGAAACTGATAAGAGAATATAGGAAGTCACATCTTAGTGATTTTCATGTGGTATCGTTCATTCTCATACACCTTTTCTCATTTACCTCCTCTCTCTCACCACTAATGTGACATTTAATAAAACATTCAAGCATTGATTTAATCCCTTGATTTAGCTTAATATTTTAAAATATAAAAAATTAGTTTTAATTATATACTCAGAGCAGTATGTGAAGTATTAATGTCACTGTACAATGGCCACAGCAAAGGCTCACCTCAACAGCACATTTCCGTTTGTATATTTTCAGGAAGCCCTGATATAACTTGAATAAATAAAAAAAAGATTGTTTGCCTGCAGTAAGGGAGACACTATAATGAGAAGACTGAGATAGAAGGCTTTTCCTGTTCTCTAAATGTATCAGGGACAGGCCTGTTTAAGCTACAGTTTGAATACTGACACAAAACTTTAATGTACCATCACTGCATTCTGACAAAGCTGAAGTTTTCTAGCCTTCTAAAGGGAAGAAACAATGGCAGGAAACTTCATTTTTCTAAGCAGTCAGTCAATTCATAAATAGAACTTATATTATCATCTGTGATTACGTGGTCACAGGCTTAGGGATCCAAAATGCCCCTTCCAGTCTTAAGTGCACACCTCTTTCTTGCCAACATCATTATAAATCTTCCCAAAGGAAACTCCAGTGTGGGTATTAAACCACTTGCTTCACCAGAACCCGACGTGCCCTCTGGCCTGCAATCAGCAGTGAATGCTTGAACTGGAAACATAAGACTCCTGAGTGTACTTCCATTTTCCAATCTGCTGAATTTTTAAACAAATCCCCCAACAAGGAACTTCTTGCTGCCTAGCCCTGTATATGTTCAATATAGATCTCGACACAACCCTGGGGACACACCACCTCCCTGAGAATGCTTGGATTCATCTTTGGTCATGTTTCACACTCTGCCTTCTCCTCCCCCTTTCTTCTTCTGCATTCTTTATCTGGAAATGTGTTTCTGAAAAAAACCAAGTTTTCAGAGGTGATGTTTCAGAAGTTAAATGCTAAAGAGCAGCAGCAAGCATGTATTTGCCTGCATCTTTCATCTTCAGTTTGTTAATGATGAAACTGGTGCTGTCAAGCTGTAAGGTTTCTCCCCAAAAAAGTGGTATTAAACTAACTTCCAAATTACGTATTTAATTTTATCTATCTTCTCCTACATGTCCTAAGAACATAATGAAATATTTCTTTTGCTCAGTTGGAATAAATTTAACCTACTTTTATTCTGCGGATTTGGGCTCATCTCAGTTTCACTTACGCATCTCACATACCAGATACTAATGTTTTTCAAGACTGCTAATCACTGAAGGACCACACCTGTTACTCCCCACATCAACTCAAAGAAACCACCAAACACTTCTAAAACAAAGTCTGAATTCAAATCTGAGAAATCTAGATCGGTGTGGTTGAGGAAAAAACAACCAAAAAAGAGCCCAAAGACACTTACAACAAACCTACATTTTGAGTAAGAAACCTAGAACTTGGTCTTATACAGATAAATAGTGTGTCTCTGGATACTGCAGTGAAGACGAATGTACCTGCATATACAATTTTTTAATTGAGTATCCAATTCAAAGTCTCTACTTATGCATTCAAATACAAATTAAACTAGCTAAAGCACAAATGCCCAGTTTTAGACAAATTCAATTACAACAAGGCAGTTGCTGAATTTTTAATGTGGACACTTTTCTATACTTACATTTTAATCTAGACAGAAAAAACAACCCTGACAAGGCATATGCAAATTAGATTTCACAGTACTTGATGTATATGATTAATTAAAATAAGCAACAAAAAGCAGACAAACAGAAGCTCTCGGATTTTTTTTTTGTACACACACACAAATGCTTTAAGATAATTTTTAAAGGACGAGCATGACTATTTTTCATTTTCTGTGACTAGCTTTCCCTTCAGTATTTCATTGCAACATCTGATGTCAGCACAGAGTAATGATCTCAGACTGGTATTCTTGGTATGACCATAGGTAACTGAAATCACAGAAGAGGGTCTTCATCTGAACTAGTACAGCTTTTACTCAAATTCCAATTTACTCACGCTCTTATTTTCAGTAAACACCTTTCAAGTTTCAGCTAATTAAGAGCTGAAATGTTTCAAACATTTACTCCCAACACAGACCCAAGCCAAAGGGCTTTTGGAGGCTTGCTCCCCACACAGAACTGAAAATCCTCTACAGCAGTTTGACAGATGGAGCCAGCCCACCAGTTGAATACCATGCTCAAGGGCCCCAAACACCTAGAGGTGCAACCCATTCCTCCATTTCTAACAGGTGCCTACAGCACAGCAGTGAGCAGATCCTTCCCACAGGTTACATGGCTGGTCCACAGAAAGCCATCCCTCTTCAGGGGAAGACTTCTCCCCCTACTTAAACCAGCATTTCTAGGCATGTGCGTTGGCACTACCAATCTGATCTGCTGGTAGCCCGCTTCAGCAACAGGCCACAGAGCTCTCACACCACAGCACTGCGGGCTTTGAAAGCCACAAGCCTAATTAATGCAGTAGCTTAAATAATCCATTATTGCCTCCTCTCAACAATCTCTGCCATCTTGTTTGCTGTCCTGTGCTCTCATGTCAGTACATGTCACCAGGGTCCCTAAAAGATGCTCTGATCTTGTGTCAGAAACAAAAGATACCGTGTCGTTTTGTGTCAGAAAGGGCACCAAAATCAAGAGCAAAATACACAGGTCTCCTCCTGTCACACGCACATACTCATCTTACTCCTGCTGACAGTGTTAGCCAAAGACTGAATTTAAAGGACTCAGAATACAGTGGTCTCAACTGACCCGTACCCATGGGAGTCTAATGTTACAGTTCGGTAGATTTTCAGAGACCAAAGACTAAGCCTAAACCAGAAAAGCAAGGAAGAAACGTCATACAGCATTTGAATGGATGGTGTTTCACCAGTCACCACGAGCCTAAATTTAGCTTTGCTTCATCAAAAACCTATCAATAGACCTGGATAAAGATTACACAGGTAAATGCAGCCTTCCATTTAGCCAAACACCATCACAAGCCAAACTCAAGCCCATTCTAAAGAGAAGCTTTTAGCAAATTATACTTTGATGGAGGAGAGTTTTGTATGGTCCAGACTTCCCGTTAAACAGCTATGCAAATGAAAATTTATAGTACAAAGTATATCTTAGTAGCAGTTTCATGAATGCACTTTGTTTTGAGATATTTCTCCTGCTCTCCATACTTTATGTATTTGCAACAATCCTCCCTCCACCTCATTTTTGTCCTTTTGTCCTTCTGTCTTTTTACCACAAATCTTCCTGTAGGATGATTCATTTTTTTGCCATAGCGCCACGCTCTGTTCATACATTTTTGGCATTAAAAAACATCAGAAAGACCTGAGATGCTGTGATATATGTAATTCAAAGTGGAGGAGAGAATGTGATTAACTTCAGTTTGTTGCATCGTATCTTTCGGTTGGGTGCTTTCTGGAGAATTAAAGCGTGCATTAAGCTAAGCATAACACTTTTGAAAGCATGCAATTATTCATAAAGATCTCTTGTGCTTAGGGTGTCCCGTCTGTGTGTCGTCCCCCTCCCCACCCCCCAACAATATTTAGTACAACCTGGAAACATCAATAAAGAACACATAACCCAGGAATATCTAACACGCCCACTTAAGGTGTTATATTGTCACTTACAAACTAGCCTAGTAAAACGTCTGCAGGGCAAAACTAAAACAAACGCTCAGGAGTACACAAGAGCAAAAGTATAGCAATCTTACATGAACATACCATGCTTTCACAGTCACCAAGACATTTTCTTTGGTGTGTTAGAGCAGGCTATTCAGCTCTAAGCATTAAAAAACCCGAAGAACTTTCATGCCAGCCAGCCAGACACAACTGTACTAATTTATAATCTAGAGTAATTTTGCATGTACATTATACCAGTGCAGAGCTTCACCGGTTTAATGTTTTATTTTAACAGAGAAGCTACAACACACCAAACAGCTATCGGACCACAGCAGTCTCTGGCAGAATTGACACCTTGTAAGGGGACAGAAACAGTTCACCAGCATTAGAAATTTTCAGGGGCTTCCTTATTTATTGCAGCCTTAATAATAATAAATACAAAGAAACCCCCATTAATTACAGCGGTGAAACTTAATTGACATGCTTGCATGAGTTATCCCACTGTCAGGATTCACACTGATATAAAAAGTAAATACTTTCTAACACCAGTGAAAGGAATTAAGACAAATATAAGCTTTTACTGGGACTTAAACCAAACAAACAACAAAGCAAGCAAGCAAGGCGATTTGATTTCAGTTGACAGAAGCTGCACATCACCTAACTTCCATTAAGGACACCACTGCCTCCAATAAACAAGCGCTGTAATGTGACATCAAAGTAGTTTTGAAAGAAGAGTACACTACATGAGGAAACCACTATTTTACTTTACTTTCCAAAGTTTTGCAACAACTACCAAAAGGGACATGAGACACTTTGTTCTTATTCAAATAAAAATCTAGAGAAAAAAAAAAATTAAAAACATCCTGTTTTCCTGATGTAGACAACTTAATTGGAAGAGCTGCTAAAGTGACCTTCCAAGTGATGAGGAGTAATTAGGATGCCCCACTTTCGCAGCATGCAAATGAATTAAAGCAAGAGAAGGCACTGGACAGCTTCCTTAATGCTTAAAACACCCAAAGGTGTTTTTGAAGACCGTCTGTGAAGGGACACGTAGTCCATCTCAGAAAAATTCTCTTAAGAGGACAATTCAAGAGCACACAATTAGTTGGAAACTCTGCATCCCAAGAGCAGCCTGATGTGCCTCTTCATTACCTTGCCTGATGAGGCAAGGCTACAAGAGAGCTGTACTCAAATAGGAGAATAAGGCAGCAAGATTGTTAGGGACTGGGAGGGGAAAAAAGGGAATAGAGAAAAGGAAAAGAAAAAAACAAAAAACCAATTAAACCAAGAGCCAGACATCAATTTCCTCAAACTGTGGAAAAGCGCAAGACCGAAGCACAGGTATGCTATTAAGGACAAGTGTCTTCAAAGTGGCAGGTCCAGCTTTGGCAACAGGTCACCTGGTAGGAGAAAAATAAAGCTGAGGACATAGAGAGAGGTCATGCTTGTTCCAGAAACCATCACTGGGCACTGGTGTGCTCTGCTTCGTCAAGTTCCAGTTCAAAACATCATCTAACTTGTATTTTCAATCTAAAAATGTAGATAGCAACACTAAACTATGACTGGTGTCAGGCATGCAGGAAATAAGACTATATAAAAATACAGTAATCAGGAGTACAGGTTCAACACTGCCAAGTGTAAGGTCTTGCACTTGGGTCGGAAGAATCCCAGACATAGATACAGACTGGGAGATGAGCTTCTTGAGAGTAGCCCTGCTGAGAAGGACTTGGGGATTGTGGTGGATGAGAGACTTAACATGAGTCAGCAGTGTGCTCTTGCAGCTCGCAAGGCCAATGGGATCCTGGGCTCCATTAGAAGAGGGGTGGCCAGCAGGGACAGGGAGGTGATTGTCCCTCTCTACTCTGCCCTCGTGAGGCCCCATCTGGAGTACTGTGTCCAGATCTGGGGCCCCCAATACAAGAAAGATGTGGAACTGTTGGAGAGGGTTCAGAGGAGGGCCACAAGGATGATTAGAGGGCTGGAGCACCTGCCCTACAAAGAAAGGCTGAGGGAGCTGGGCTTGTTCAGCCTGGAGAAGAGAAGGCTGCGGGGGGACCTCATTGCAGCCTTCCAGTACCTGAAGGGAACTTATAAGCAGGAGGGGATTCAACTTTTTAAAAGGGTAGATAATGGCAGGACAAGGGGGAATGGACTAAAGCTAAAGGAGGGAAGGTTTAGATTAGATATTAGGGGGAAGTTTTTTACAGAAAGAGTGGTGAGGTGCTGGAACAGGCTGCCCAGAGAAGTAGTGGATGCCCCGTCCCTGGAAGTGTTCAAGGCCAGGTTGGACGGGGCCCTGGGCAACCTTGTGTAGATCCAGACCTGGAGGTTGGTGGCCCTGCCTGTGGCAGGGGGGTTGGAGCTCTATGATCCATGGGGTCCCTTCCAACCCAGACCATTCTATGATTCTACAGGTATGTTTCTTCCCCTCTATAAATGTTTCTACTGTACAGTAATAGACACAAGATAGTTTTGTTAATACAGCGAGAACGCATCAAAAGCTGTGAGGTACCAGGCAAAGAGCACAACAGAAGTGGGTGGTTTCTTTGTACTAAAGCTTTACTATTAGCATATAAAAGCCAGCTCAGACATTCTTATCCTACGCACACCTATGCACTGGACAGCAGCAGGTTACAGTGAAACTTCTGTAATGGCCCTGCCTCCCTCCTCAGGCATTTAGGTACATCATTCTCAGAAAAAACTTCTACATGAAATCTCTTCTCCCCCAGTAATTTTCTTGCAGCAGATTGGCATTACACACCTACAGGTAGCTGACAGGACTTCTATTCAGATAAAGCAAAAAGAAATCATCCACACCTAGTTTTTCATTTGATCAGAAGTAGGCTTAAACTCTGCGATACCTTTTAAGTAAAAATAGTTAAAATAGAGGTGAAACATCCAAAACTCTGAAGATAAAGCAGCTTCTTTTCTATTTACCCAGAAACAAATCATTTCAGCAGCTATTCCTGAGAGGCCTATCCTGAATGCAGTACTACTTTGAGAAGCTCCACAGAGGGTTAAAACAGAATTGAAGCTTGTTGTTCCATAATTTGTGCAATCCCTTACATATGACCACAGAAATAACCTTCCAGCTCTCTTTAAGCTGACTGAGGAGAACCACACAAGCATTTGGTCACTACAATCACCACCAACTAAGAAATCCAAAGAGCTACAGAAGAAGCAATATGGTTATTCCAGAAACAAGGCACCCATAACTGTAGGCAAAGGCTAAGTTATCAAGCCCCTACTCTCATTCAGAGAGATGCTCTCCACCCAAGGAACAGACTATACCACCTGCTTGAGAGGGGCAAACTAAAACCCCCTTCATGCTCTTTCACATCCAGATGAAAGGGTAGCTGACGTAAGATCTTCATGCATTTGTGCTGCAACGTACAACACCTGACCCAGCTGCTGTGTCCAAGACAGATTATGAAACTGAGCATCTCCTGCAGAATCATAGGATTGTTTTGGTTGGAGAAGACCTTTATCATCATCAAGCCCAACCACTAACCTAGCACAGAAGTCCACCACTAAACAGCGTCCCTAAGCATCAGACCTACACATGTTTTAAAAGCCTCCAGAGATGGTGGATGTTCTTCCACACTTCTCTGGGCAGTCTGTTCAAGGACTTCACAACCCTTCTGTCTGTCATACCATCCTACAGCTCTACCAGCTGTAGCCTGGCTGTCATCCTATTAGGCCAACTGCTTTCTTCTGACCATGGAATGAACAACAGTCCTTCAGAGATGCAGTTTGTGGCTCAGAACGTTCAAGGCAACGTATTTCCCACCGAACTCTGACACATGGTAACAGGAATAATGGAAATAAGTAGGAAGCATGGCTACACCTTAGGGAAAGCTGCAGCAGGAGGGTAGCAGCACAGGTATTCCCCCATGCCTTCTGTCTAAAGTCAACCACAGAAAAGCACGTCACAAGGCACATTGCATTCAGCCCAGATCAGAGACTGAGCACAGCTGTAGCAAATCCTCCCCTCTGGAGACAGTTTTATCTTAAGTTTGAAATGGTATTAGGTATAACATCAGCAAAACCCTGTCACGACTGCATCCACACCAAATGCTTCTTCTGGTAGAGCTCTTGAGCTTAAGCATGTAAGTTTTTCCATCTGTCATTCTGACTTTGCTTCATCATGAAAACATTCAGGCACAAACTAGGCAAGTGGATTGAAAAGTTCAACAGTAACACGGAGATCAGTGTAACTTACTAGTATTTTATCTCCTGGTTCCAACTTGTCTTTCTAGAATAACATCAAAACTATTTCACCACAACTCAAAAAATGAGCTTACAGTAAACAAAATTTAAAGATTAAAATAGTATCTGCATTTCAATTACGCTTGCTGATAATGCACTGGGACTTTTAAGTGCAAAATAGTTTTCTTTCCCCTACAAAGATTATTTTTCTTTCAATTGTGTCTTCCTTTTCTAAATCTATTCTAAATTTATTTTAATGGCAACAATCCAGAAATTATTTTGAGTCAAACTGTCGACATTAGACCAATACCACGTTTCTTGCCAACCCGTTAGTTTCTTTATTTTTAGTATTCTGAGATTTGTAGGTATACTTATGTCTATTTAATAAACTATGGAGAAATTCAAGAGCATGAGAAGAAACAAATCTCAAAAGAAAAACCCTATGTATTTTAATGCCAAAAGAAAAGGAAAATCTAGACAAATATATAAATCAACAACCAGATTGTTTTATTGATTTGTCCTTTTAAGGTGCATGACTGCCTTCCTAAGGAGTTTAGTTGGCCATTCAGTTGTTTGTAAAGCATCTTCCATCATTCCCTCCCATACAAGTTACCCCACATCCAAAAGGAAGGACAAGAAAAAGCAGCATCTGCAGAATCCAGGCATCAGTTCATGAAATTCTCTAGTAGAACTTGCTTTTGAACTTGCACAGCTTTTGAGGAATGAAGTAAACCAAAGAATTTGTATGTAGTAACATTAGAGACAATTTAAAACACATCCTGTCAGCATGCCGAAACTCGCATTAAAGGTTTTTAAAAAATTTTATGTTCCCCTAGTGACAAAAACATAATAGTATCTGGTGCACCATTCTCTTCTATTCTGGATTCTGAAAAAAAGTTAATTGCCAACAAAGGGCTTTGTGCTGTATTTTTAAAATTTAAAAATCAATTTTCATAATTGATAATCAGGAGAAATTTATAACTGAAAATGGGCTTTAATAACATTCACCACACAGAATCACAATGGTTTATCGGTAATAAAAGCCTTAATTACAGACTCAATTATTGATATACATAAATGAATTACGGTTTTATTAGCTGTGCAAAATCTAAACTGGAAAACAAAGAAAGCACTCCTGGGATTTATTGCCTAATGCCAGTGAGATTTTTTAAAAATTTTCCTTTATCTATGAAAAAGAATTCTACAACAGCCCTCATTCCCTCTGCTCTGACTTTCACCTTTCACTTAGTTCTTCCATCTGCCCATTCATCCAGTACCAGAGACCTTACAGGCTCCTTAATTTACTTCATTCTGTCATTTAGGTGACAGAAATTATTTCCATCAAGTATTCTACCTGGCCTGAAGCAAGCCAGCAGGTTACTGCTCCCCCAGCCCACCATGTAGAAGCACTGCTTCTACATATGCTAGTAGGACAACCGCACCTGGCCACAAGGAGGAAGAAGAGGTGTGTATGAAAGCTTGCGTATGAACTGCAAACGCTGCCTTGAGTGGGCTAGTTGAACGGGAAGATGGGCAACTTTTTGGCACAATGTATTCATTGCCTATCACAAATAGGTAACAAAACTGCTGTGTGTTGGAGCCTTGCCAAGAGAGTAAGTGGGAAACAGAAATAACATCAACAAAAATTTGTTGGTTTTATCCCACTTACCTGTAAATTCTGACCAATGATGTGGATAAACTAACCACACAAGGATGCAAAACTCCTTTAAACTCATAAAGCTGAAAGTAATCTATGCTTGTAATTGGCAAGAAAAGCATTTGACTAATAAAGTATACATCATCGTGGGACGAATGCAAATTGTGCTTAGAAATTGAAGGGCTTATTCCTCATCTTTCACAAGGAAGTTGAAAAGACTTGAGGGAAGAGAAACATTTCTCCCTCACTTCCCTAAAAACTCAGTGTGTAGAAATACCCTGTGAAAATGTGGAGGCATTTACTGAAAATTATTACAGCTTCTAACCTTTGCTAACGAGTTCCAGGGCTGGGTAATTGATTATAAAAATGAAATTGCATTTACCATTTGCTAACTTCTGATAAGCAGCAGTTATATAATCGATTCTCACTTTCAGTATGCATCCAGCTGCACTGATATGAAAGCCTGTATGTGAAACACTGATATTTTATCTAACAGGTCACCTATTTCACTGCCTAGTTTCCCTCTGTGAAAACAACTGTATTGACTACTTCATTGCATTTGGTGCTACCACTGGGTGAACGACCCAAGTGAGATGCAAGGTTATCAGAAGTTATTCATACCTAGCTTTAATACCACGTAGGTAGAAGAATAAACCTTGGTGCATAACACTATTTTTCTTAAACAGAAAACGAAAAGACAAAAAGAAAGATATACTGCCCCCCTTTACTTCCCAAAAATCTGCAAGGCCCATCCTCACACCTCCACCCCGCCTCGCCCCATTTCCAGCAGACTGCTTTTCATATGGGACATGCAAAACCAGGCTCCATCATTAGCTTACACAAGTAGCTGGAAGGATGGGTATGCAGGAAAAATTCCAGAGTGAGTTATTTGGTCAGAGATAAAACAAGATTTCAGAAGTCACAAGTCTATACAGACTCATAGGCAAAGGCTCTACAGGAGATAGGAAAGTCCCTTCAGGAAGGCTATAATCTTCTTTTGGTTTTCAAACCAAACTGCAAATGAAATTTTCCCCAGTCCAAGAATGGAAGTAAAAGGAACTACTTTTCTGGGAGGAAACCTAGGAGTTAGAAGCAATCATTAGTCATAGTTCCACCAGTGTCCCAAGCAAATGTGTCACAGAAATCTGTCAGATGTCAATCCTGTGTTGCTCCCTGCACCACCACTGGAAAGAGCATCCACAGCTACAGTTGGACAAAAAGGCAACAGACATGCTACTTCCACAGCTCTGAAGATATAGACAGATGTCCACTTCCCCATCACCTTTCAATGACTTTCTCCTAAAAGACACACAAAAGCAATTCAGCCTTTACTTCCGCTTTCTCTCTTTGAAAATTTTCTGATTTCTCATTTTTTCCTCACTTCTGTTCTCACATTCTCCCTTTTCTCCATGAGTCGGTGGAAAAATAAAACCCAGAACTCCTGTAACACATTTCCTCTATTAACATCAGCAACAGTGAGACTCCACCCATGCTGTTTTCTCCTTCACACCTGCAAAAAGGCTATAGTCTCTGAGGCATAGTTTGGTAGACAAATCCTGATTAGTTAGCTGTATCAGAATAGTCTGCTAATATAAACACAACTCACATCAGCATGTATATTACTGCCAGCGTAACAAACAATTCTCCCTCCTTATTCCTCTCCCTCACTTTGCTTTTTGACAGTGCAGTCTGATCACGTAAGTGCACCCATGCTAGTGCCTATGCCAGTAAAGAAGCATCAGGGAAACATACGTTACTTGCTTGAACACTGCAATCCTCTAATAAAAATACCCCTTTAGCGTCTGTAAGATAATTAGCCCTGCTTATTCCACCTGACACTTTATCTGCTATGTCTCATCTCTAGCTTGTAACAAAACCCAAACCGAAACAACCCAAAGCCGGTATTTAATGACCCACAGGGAGAAAAGAACATCCTTCTCTTCTTTACATAATCTCCTGCTGACCTAGAGCACAAGGCTCTCCACATGGACACTCATAGAAATGGGTCAAAGAAAAGGACTTTGAATCCTCACCACACTGACTTTTGATAGACTGACTTCCTTCACAATTAACCGCTGATCACTTTTCTCCATGCCTTAATTATTCCTAGGCTGGGAAATTCTGCAAAGAACTTTGAGGTATTGTTTGAGATGACAGATGAGCCTGTGATTAAAAGATTCACGTTATCAGGCTAATATAGACATGGCTAGAGCAAGGCAAAAAAAAAAAAATTTTTTAAATCCTGTTCAGATCTTCAATCCAATCCTTTCTTCAACCCAAGCACACGTCCAAGCAAAAAGCACCATGCCTAAGAAAAAAAAGAAATCAATCTTCCACTGACGTGGCCGTCCACTGTGGGTAGAACAGGGCACACACTAGTGTTTAGTAACTTCCACCTTCTGGAAACCTTTCTATAGGTCTTGGCTTCTATAATGCTTTTCTGCATTGTGAGCCAAGATTTTACAGGTTTCAATTTACACCAAGACAACTTTTTCATGATTTAAGTCTGTTGTAGCTAGTCACAGTGAACCTTCACTTACATTTTACAGTCTTCCAATCTGATGAAAATGCACTTACGGAGTTCAAACAACCTAAATGGTCATTATTCGCAATAATCTACCAAAACATGCTTCACTAGAAGTTAATATTGAAAAAAATACAAGCTCAAATTAAAACTACTCTGGGAGTTTATTTTAAATAGCTATAACAATAAAGCACTACAATATCTTGTTGAAAAGTGGGACACAAACACCACATGAATGGGACCATAACTGAATTAGCCTACCCTGCAAAACAAACAAATAATCATCCCAGGATTTGATAGCCATGCATTTAAACATATCCTAATCTCAAAACTAATAAGGCGGCATAACTACAGAAATAGATGTTTCATGTTAAGTCTCATAAAAGTCTCAAAACTGCAAATCTGCTCTAAAGGATTTCCTCACATTTTAATTAACAATCATAAAAATATTGTGATGAGATAATCTCAGTTTATATGGAAGCATTTTCTCCATTTAAAATTATATGCAAGAAAGCTTAGTAAGCTGCATATTCCCTGCTGACAGGCACAAAAAATATATATCTTATATACAGAAAAACCATGTGTGTGCAATTTAAAAAAAATGGTGGTTTAACAAGTCAGCTGGAGATGTGAACTTGCATCATAGTAAGACAGACTGAAACTGAAATAGACCAACCTTGCTACCTAAACCATTTCCCTGCTAACTATGCTAGACAGATACTCTCTGCAAGGAGCAGAAAGATACTATTATGACAATATCCAGCATCCTAGCAGCCCCATGCCACCACTTAAAGTAGCAGGGACCCAGGAGGACACGGTAAACCTCTAGCCTAAAAATTAGGTCCTTAACAATATATTTAAATACTCAGAATCATAGAATCTCCTGAGTTGGAAGGGACCCATAAGGATCATGGAGTCTAACTCGTGGCTCCACACAGGGCCAGCCAAGTCAGAGCATGGGACTAAGTGTGTCGTCCTGACACTTCTTGAACTTAAGCTGGGTGTTGTGACCACTTCCCTGCAGAGCCTGTACCAGCGCCCAACCACCCCTTCAGTAAAGAACCTCTTCCTAATATCCAGCCTAAACCTCCCCTGTCACAGCTTCATGCTGTTCCCTCGGGTTCTATTCAGCAGCTACCCCTTCACTCCTTCTCGTCAGGAAGCCATAGACCACGATGAGGTCTCCCCTCAGTCTTCTTTTTCCCAGGCTGAACAAAGGGACTTCAGGCTCTCCTCATAGGACTCCCCCTTCAGACCCTTCACCACCCTTACTGCCCTCCTCTGGACACTCTCCAATAGTTTTGTGTCTCTCTTGTCCTATGGCACTCAAACCTGCACACAGTACTCAAGGTGAGGCTGCACCAGCGCAGTGTAGAGCAGGACAATCCCCTCCACAGACCGGCTGGTCACGCCGTGCTTCACGCACCCCAGAATATGGTTGGCCTTCCTGGTTGCCTGGGCACACTGCTGGCTCACATTTAACTTGCTGTTGACCAAGACCCCCAAATACCTCTCAGTATGGCTGGCCTCCAGCCTCTGATTCCCCAGGCTGGATGTGCAGCCAGGGTTGCCCCTCGCTAGGTACAGAATCCAGCACCTGCCCTTGTTAAACTTCATGCTATTGGTGATTGCTCACCTCTCTGCTCTGTCCAGGTCTCTCTGCAAGGTCTCTCCACCCTCAACAGAGACAACAGCTCTTCCCAGTTTAATGTCATCTGCAAAAGTACTTAAGACACCTTCCAGTCCTGTGTCCAAGTCATTATGAAAACATTAAAAAGAACCAGCCCTAAAATGGAGCCCTGGGGAACCCCACAAGTGGCTGCCAGCAACTTGTAACCCCAGTTACTATAACTGGGCCTGACCTATTAGCCAATTGCCTACCCAACGCATTATGGATTTGTCTTAGTTGTATGCTGGACATACTTGAATAATTTCAAAGCTGGGTATTCAAACACATGCTGGATCATAGCCCAAAACCATTGCATTAGCTTAATTTCTGGATTTTGTGATTTGGCACAATTGCTGTTGTATGTTTAGAGTGTCAAGTACCAGAGTTTGATGCTCCCCACCACAGCCATAGAAACAGCATGAAAGCTCAGATGAGAGCAGTGGATCATACAGTTATATTTATTACAGCATTCATATTAAACACTTAGCGTTACATTTCTTCAGAGTTGATAAAGACACATTGCAAGACTATGGGCTGCTTTGTTCCAGAGCTGAGAATTTATTCACCATCTTGAATGACTACACAGGATGGTACACATTACTCCAGAGAACATCTGAGGGCTCGACAGGACAAAGCAGGATATTTAGGTTACCCAGTGATTACACTCAGCATACGACACCACTACCCTGAGGATAAAAAGGAAACATTCAGCGTTTTGCCCTCCCCCTCGCCCCTCCCAAAAGAAAGACTTTTAGTATTAATGGCTTTCCAGGTTATCTGTACTGACCCAAGAACAGAGGGGGAAGGTTGTCCAGAAAGGATGCAGTCACCCTATGAGCACAGGCCATGAAAGCCCAGGGTGGAAGCACTTGACTTTTGAGAAATCTTGGCAGGGAAGCAGATGTCTTCCCAAGGCAGGAAATAACACCACATTGTACAGCTGACAAGGGGGGAACATAAAGAGCCAAGTATAGTGGCGGGGCAGCACATAGTGTGGACCAGGGAGCCAGGCTGCTAATTACAGCAGGTGAAAGGAAAGGGAGGAGGTGGAGTAATTGCCAAACCCAGGAGAGCTCCTGGCATCGCAAACAGGGAAAAGCAGCCATTGCATAACTGGAAATTGGCTTTTCCCCTGCTCTCGGGTGTCTTTTTACCTGCTCCTCTCCCTCAAAATACTTATATCAAAAGGTTCTCCTTAACCCCACCATTTTCCAGAAAATTTTCTGTTCTCTCTACACAATTTGTTTCACTTGCAAGCAAAAATCCAGCTGCCATTTCTGCGCAGAGGACTTACCTCCTCCCTCCAAATTTCTGCCTCCACAGGCCTGCCAGCCACGCAAAGGGATGAAATGGCACACACCAGCCCTACACAGCTGGAGCTGGTGCCCTCAGCTTCCTTCCTCCTCCCACCCACTCTAACCCCCATGTCTCCCTACTGCAAACACCACTTCCCACTACCTCCTCAGCTGAGCCAGATCAGAAAACTGGGTTCCCCTTAGGTTCAGCTGATTTATCTGGAAATTCACACCCACAAGATGTGCATCCAAGTGGCTACTTCTCGTCCAGGCTACATCCTTTGACAGGCCTTCCCAAATGGCATGTCATCCTTCCCAGTTTCAGCTGCAAGGACTCTTTTCCATGATTTTGCCAAACTATTTCTTTTCACAGGCTTTAGGAACAAACCTGGTTTAACACACTAGGAGGAAGCTATTCGCCTTTTACTTGTGTACGTCACTTCCTGTGGAGATGCTGATTCACGTCTGTCTTTGGACCCATCATAGGTTTCTAAAAGGAAGTATCTGGCAGAAGTTTGCTATCTGCTCCAGTCAAAAACATTTGCTTACAGAGCAGTGAACTTGCAAGTATAAAACCAATCAGTCTCCCTTTTAACATTAACACAATCTGTCAGAAATTCAAAGTGCTGCTCTTGCAATTCTAAATATTCTTGCTTTCCTTAACTGTTATTACCTCTAAAAGACCTCACTCTGAAACCTACAGACCATACACATATGCTAGTCAATGACACAGTGAAGTTTAGAAAATATTTTTTCTAGCATATTGTTTGCTATTTCTCAGCCTGAAATGTTCCCAAACATCTTTTGATGTTCAAATGCAGTTTATAAAACAAAACCACCTCTATTATGTTATTTTGTTTTCTTTAAATTGAAGAACTTAGACTTCTTTTTTTCCTTAAACAGCAGATGCTAAAAGAATAAAAATCAGTGGGAAAGTTTCAGTATTCCACTTTCGTATCTTTTTCCCTTTCCTAGAATCTTGAAAGAAAAGATTCAAACTCCTCTCCAAATAAAGTGGCAGAAAAGCAGCAGATTTTTCAGTGTGAATCTGCATGCCAACTCGTTTCACAAAACCTTAAACCCCCACTCAAGTGTGTCATCAGCAGAAGAGGTCACACCTGGCAATATAGGAAATGCAACACCTAGAAGCCACAGTTAAAGCCAGTGCAAGGACTTGATCCCAGGGCTGTATCATGCACCCACCAAAGCTCCTCAGCTGCAGCAGTAGCTGCTGGTGCTGGCTGATGCTGCCAGGCTGCCCTAAGAGCCACTGAACACTCAGCCTAATCCTTTCCTGCAGCAGAGGGAACAAATACTGTCTTGGAGGAATCACTGCTCCTACTCCAAGTCCTAGCAGGAGCTGGACCTCCCTCAGCTTTCTGACTTGGGCACCTGCTGTTCAGGTTCAGATCACACAGCAATTCCCACCCTCTGAGATTCACAGGGCAAAGTTTAGCTACCCTAACACAGGGAGAACTCTGTAACATACAATTCATCTGGGACTTCTGCAAATATAATTTGTACAAGGCTAAACGCCACGGACTCACAAGCAGCTTGGTGGCAATAGCAATTACCAAGGTTGTGCATCCACTCCAGAAGCAGCTCACGTAAAATTTTCTAGCCTTGCAGTTGCAGCTAAAGCATTACCTAGCAGCCAAAGCCACACAGCGCTCAGTATGTTTGAAGTTCAGCTCAAGCAAATGCCACGAGAAACATAAAACTGATGATTTTTTTTTCCCCCACCACTGGAGTAACAAGATTAAGTTTGAACATTTAAATCCTCTAGCATGAAATGCACACTGAGGTACTTCCACCCTGGCTTAACAGCTTGTGAGTCCCAGGGCATCCAAGGGAATAAACAACCAAACTGCAAAGTGACCTCTCCCAAGCCTCTATCAGTCCCAGATCACAACAGTTTCCTTGTGCTTGTAAATATCACTGTTTGAAAAGCCTGGTATGCAGTGCTCCTTACTCCAGAGACCATTGATCACTCCCCTCTTTCATGAAATGATAATAAAAATTATTTTTTTTAAAGAGAACCAACAAGCCCTCAAGCTACGTTTAGCCCTCAGTCTTTAAATCCCCCTCTTCATGGAAGAAATTTCGTATTTTCTTCGTAAAAGTTACCACTGTAGAAGATACTGGGAAATGGCTGAGCCAAGTGGTTTTTTAGCAGATGGAAGATTTAGGTCTTAACCTCACACCTGGAATTAATGCAAGCCTGGATAAAGCTTCTGTTTTCTTGAAGGCAGAGTAATGGTTCATCTTTTAGCAAAAAAACCCAAACAAAACAGGAACAAAAACCTGCACCCTGACTTTTCAAAAGGGTTTAACAAGAAAATTAGTATTTGCACGGCAATGCTCCCCTTAAAGCTTCTATTACCAATCTGCAATTGACAGGGTTCTTCAAGATTTTTGTAGCATTTACCATGCTCTGCTACAGAACTTGCAGACTACAAGCCACCAACCTCTTCACATGGTTATGAAAAAGTCTGTGCTGTACAGTACATTCAAAAAGTATCAAATATTTATTCTACTGCACGAAGAAAGCCTCCTTGTCCCCAGCACACTCAGCGCTCTGCTCTTTCACTTACATGAAAAGCTCCTCAGAACAATCATTGCTGTTTACAGATGACAACATCTTGAAGGAGGACTAGAAAACCATCAAAAAGCAAGAAAAAGCAAGTGATTTATGAGCTTTTGTGAATTAGAATCCACACCTAAGACAAAGCACCTTGCCACAGCAAGAGGACTAGGTATTAATAAATACTTAGGCAAAGCACTTTCCGAGTGTGAAGCTTATACATAGCCCTCAGGAGCAGCCATAACAATAATTCATTTCAAGAAACAGTTTAAACACACTACTGCCCAGAAAAATTAACAAGCTTTTGGGCTGAACTATCAATTTCAGCCTCTAAAACTACTCCCACATCTAATAAAACTGGACTGTGAATTCCAGCTAAAAATGATTCACCTGCCTTTCCTCCTCCGGGTGCGGATATCACCCCTCACAACACCCCGCTTCTTTCTGGATAAAGCTTCTGGCAGCTCACACTCACTCATTCAGCATTCATTGAAGAAACACACTGCTTTATTCATTCCTCTGTGCCCTGTGCCGCTGATGCAATGGAAAGAGAGCCAAAGACCGTGAGCATACAGAGTATGCTGAAGCCCACTCCTCCTTATCACTGCTGTACTTGTAGATGGACATAGTAATTAAAAAGTGGCCCACAGAATGCTTTGCATTCAACACTGAAGAAAAAGTGGGACACCCCTAACATAAGCAGATGCTTCTCTGTGGCAGTTCAGAGGGTAGCCACTGCCACCAGCAAAAGGGGGGAATTTCTCATGACTGGGAGGAACACAGGCTCTTCCCCAGTTATGCAGTGGAAAGGAACCAACCACCACGGACACTATCAATGACCACCATTCCAGAGAGCTTGATCTCTGGCTCTGGAGCTTCACACTGTTCAAGAGTTAACTCCAAAGCTATGCTCTCACCAAGCCATGCTGCCATGGTAGCTGCAGTGGTGCTCCAAGTCCCCATCTGTATGAAGACGACAGCCAGCATGCTCTTCAGAGTTAACGCTGTCAGCATGCCCGGACACCCAACCACGTGGCCTCACCCTCCTCCCCAACCCATCGCGAGACCTCTGAGAAAACACAATTCCTATTCCCCCTGCTTTATCCCTCTGTCTCTCAGGCAGACATGACACATCTTACAGTTCCATCCTATACTAAGAGTCCGACAGGCCAGGTTTGCCTTCCCTGGTGCTACAGTAGCTTCCTTGTGTTTGCAGACATCAAGTGCTTTTGGCTCTTCTGAGATGAGGAAAGAACCTTCTTTCTAACAAAGCAGACATACACTACATTAAGATGCACAGAAGATGCCGAATAGATTCTGTGAATCTGAACTTGAAAAAAAGTTAACTTGCTGCTCCTACACCCATGGATATCACCTCTGTAACATACTATTTACTTCCCACTATTCTCAGAAGCTTTACACTCCTCCTCCTGCCACGCCTCCCCAACAGCTGTACAGAAATTTTCGATTTAACACTGCAGGGCACTTAAAGCAATAAGGAACTACAAGAAATGACCTGCAAACACAACTAAGTCCAGATGTACTACCAGAACCTGACCCTGACCAAACCTGCCACTGAACTTTCAGAGGCCCCACTGCAATATCAGGGATTCACGTTGACACTTAGGAATTTGCTGCTGAGGGGCCCCCCACATTAACTGGGGTCAAACCTTTAGGGCAAAGACTTAAACTTCAAAGCTAAGAGAGAATCTGTTGCATCATTAAACAGCACTGTGATGAGCTAAGTTAAACTAAAACGTGGTGCAGTTCCCACTCCAAAAGACAAAGCTCTGTTACAGAGGCCATGTCGAGAGCTAAGGTACTAGACCAGAAGCATTTTCTCCAAGTTTTACATATGCAACAAAAACCCCACACTTAGATTGGCAACAAAGGTGCAAAATGTAAATTTATGTAACATGAAGCACAAGTTGCTTATAGATTGGTGACTGTTTCAAACCATAGAACTAACTGCACAGCAAGCTCTGCATTACTAAGTTCTCATCTGTGCAGAAACACAATAGTAAGAAACACAGTTCGCTCATATGAACTGGAAGCCAGTGGGACATTCATTGATTTCCCTGTTGCTTCTGTGTGTAGGTAGGGTTCAAGACTAGCAATAAGTTGGTGCAGTAGCTTGAGAACAGAGAAGTAATATTAAACTTTACAATTGATCACAGTCACGAATTCAAGTTGGAAAAATTATCCCCTTGCTAACCTTTCAAGCTGTCAAGTGCAAGATGCAAATGTTTTCTGATTTACGTCACTAGCTGTCAACATGCCACTTCGTTGCCAATGTCAGAGACTTTTGACTTCCCCAATCTGAGAAAGCAAGCCTCTCATTGAGTGAATTTTAAGATAATACTTACCCTATCATCTTCTCTATATGCAACCACTTGTTATACAACTTGATGCACCACATCAAGGAGGAAGGAATTGATTCAGAATCCTTCACTCCACTGCAGTCACAGCTAGACTGAAGTTCCCCAAATCCTGCCTATTCTGTTCTTTGTCCTTTTTCTGATCCATGCTTTGCTCTGTAGGTAAAGGCCATTAAGTTAATCTCCACACTCCAAAACAGCTAGATGAAGCCAACAAACAAATGTTATTTTGCCTGGATGAGTCACAGAACTCACTTTGCTAAAACACTTGCCGGTTTCTACATTTCATGAAACAAAATTGTATGTCAAAATAGAGTAATGTATATGTGAATACTCCAGATAACCAACAGCAAAATAGTCGAGAAACTGCATCTTACAAATATTAAAACATCACACTTGCATTCAACTGCCCATTATTAAGCCCAGTTCATCCTGGGTAATCTCTGTAAGCTACACCTGTACAGAGCCTTCAATGAACATTTACTATTCCAACCCACAGAAACTCCATCAACCCTCTCACCTTCCTAAAACATTAAGCCTTAGGAATTCTTCCTGGACAGCATGATAAACCCACAACTCAACAGCAACTTACTGCAAAATAAGTTGTTCCACTTTCTAAAAAACAAAAAACCTGAACAAACACACACCCAAAAACCACCCACAAAAAAGCCACAAACACCCCTCTCCTCCATCCCCCCTGAAAAAAACCCAACCAAACAAAAAACTCATATAGAACAACAATAAAAGCCTGAAACATGTGTCTCAGTTGCATATCAGCTACATTTATTTTGTTACCCAAAATCTATGGTTATTTTCTATGCTTAGATTGGAAAAAAAAAAGCAACTTCTGCATCAAGTCAAATGATAAATGTCACTTGTGCAGGATCTATCTGATTGAAGAACAATGCTGAGTTCATTACAAGTTTATTTGAAGGTGACCTGATTGAAAGTATTTTTAAACTATTTTTTAAAGAAGGGGCTAGTCCTTAACAGGACTTGATAATCAGTTTCAAAATAGTCTGATGAGAAATAGTATTTTAAAAATAATCCAGGAAAAATATAAAGACCTAGGTTCACAGACCAATTACCAGCTTTCTATACGTACCTGTATTTGTGACATGTAATGGGTCAAAAGCATACTGGCACATACGTAAGCTTTTCTTTTACAGTAGCCTAGACTCTGTTTACAGAGCAGCATAGATATTCCAGTTCTTTCAGTAAATTATTATAGGATCATAAAGGAAAATCGTTTTTGCTAAATAAAGGTCCTACTTAATACGTCCTATTGAAAGAGTTTTGTTCCAGCTTTCTCTCACCACAAGAGTCTATCTAGAGCAATCATTCCCTTAACCTGTTAGTACCCCATTTCATGCAACCCCACTCTTGGCCCATTCCATCCCTGGAATGCACCCTCTTTTTATCTAATTCTTTTTGAGTTTCTCCACAAAGCCACCCCACAGACGAGGAAAGGTCATTTAAACACCTGATTCTGTCCTGCGGCCATTTAAAAACACACACTATGCCTTGCTGCAACAAGAGACAAGTTATCTCTAATTGAGTCATCTTCTTGGGTTCGCCTGTTATGTGATTCAGAATTGTCCTTCCTTCTCCTTCATGCAACAGGAAGCCCATGATGGAAGTAAGATGCTTTCAGAAACAAAGCCCAGCACCACAGGACACTGCTAAGGAGGAAAGACTTTTAACATAATTTACAAGCTGAAGCCAGAAGTCAGAAAACCGGAGACTCGCTGCTTCTGACAGGAAGGTGGCGGAGCTCCCTCTATTGAATTAGCTGCCAACATCTCTTCAAGTTTAAGAGATGCCAATTGTGGTCAGAATCTGTGTTCTGTTAACACCTCAGAACTTTCCCCCTGGAACACCTAGGACACACCCATGAGGTACATTGTATGAGTAAGGTAGCAGAGGGAAGGGGACAACCACTGCACAGAGCTTCTGGTACAGGCTGAAATGTCACCAACCAGCCAGGGCTCCAGCCCCAAGGACTTCCTGCCATCCATGAGACCTCGGGAGATGTTTAAAGTTTGACTGAGGTTTGAGCATCCTCCTTCAAGGGCCAAAACCGCTGCGACCAATACTCGTGTTTAGTGTCGCTGGGAGGTCCTACAGGCAGGGCTACCACAGCACCAACACAGCGCATGGATGCGGTTCAAGCACTTGAAGTTGTTCGCTGCCATAGGGGGTTAACTACACAGAGCACAACCTAATTGAAACCAGATATGGATATATATACTCTCTGAAACACTCCTAAAATCACCAAATGCACTTTTTGCTTGTTATCAAGGGAACAGCTTAGTATTTCCATTGCTATTGAAAGCACTTCAAATGCTTTCTAACCAAACGTTACAGAACTGTTCTAACCCCTGATAACCTCTTAAAATCATACCCTAAAGCTGCAGGCGCACGCTCTCGCTCTCTCCACTGTTTTATCACTTTCTCCCTTTTTTTTTTTTACCTCCCAAAAGAGGCGTATTTCTTATCAAGAACAAAAATATCAGTTCAGTAGAAGCAGCAGTTGTTTTAATAAGTAAATATTTATTTGCCTTTCTGGAGACCTAGATGCATGATAAGAAAAGCAATTTAATCTTAAACCAGGCAGATATTCCTTAAAAGAGCCACCACTTTGGAGCAGTAGATTAACATCCACTAGGACAGGAGTAACTGCAATTCAAACCATCCTCAATAAAACACATAGGGGAAGAAGAAAACCAAAACAAAACCAGATGATTACAAAAAAAAAAAAGAGGAAATTTGATCCGATTGCTGCCAGTACTGGATTGTCAGCATACTAGTTGTACTGCACTCTCCCCTCTTAAAGATGAGATTCATTTCCAAATGTATTAAAGACAGGAATGTATAGCCTCCTTTAATATTCATCCTGTTTTAATTAAAGGAAAGATACCAAGATAAAGAATGTGTAGGTCAAAGCCTTGCCTTCAGGGAAGATAACACTCTATTTCAAATCAAGGGGAGTTTTTAATGTTCAGTTTTTCCTGGAAAAAAGAGAAAATCACATTCTGCTTGAGACAATTCTAATTATCACCCACAGCATTTACAATTCTTGAAGATTCTCTCATTTGAGCATTGGTGCATGGAAGCGTAGCTATTTTTCTTGAAAGCAAAACTTGAGAGAAATCAGCACACTGCAAGAAGGTTCCCAATTCTCTTACAAGCATGGCCTTGCAGTTTGCATGGATTGTCTAAGGAAAAAATGATTGTAGAACCACAAGAAAAAGCTAGCCAACCCAGAGGAACCTTGAGGAGCACTGAACAAGACCATACTATTAGTGAAATGGAAAAACAGTTTCCACAATCAGCATGGTAGTATAAAAAAAAGCCTAGCCCTCCCACACATGAAACAGCAGTGTAACAAGCACTGCAAACCAGACCACAAGCCAGCTTACCTGTGACCATCACTTTTATAGTCACATAGCACAGGTCACAAAAAGCAGAACTCAATATTGATCATCTAGCATTAGGAGATCCAATTACAAATGATAGATCCTACAAAGTTAGCACATTCAGTCCCTCAAGTGATGCTCAAAGTAAACACCTGTATTGCATGCCTGGCTCCTCTGTAGCCGATCTCCTGTTCTGCAATCTGCCTTTGTTTCACTCAACCAGTCCAAATGCACTGTAACAAAAAATACTCTCCATAAAATCCCTACAGTAGGAATGTAAGAAAAGTCTATGGTGGTGTGATGTAGTATGACTGGCCAACACATCAAAGCTACTGCAACTACTATAACATTTGGTTTTATGTGAGGTCCTTCTGTACCATATGTAATCAGACCTGACAGAGGAATCTGCAGTAAGCACTCTTACAGCTTAATACTATAAGCCACACTACAGAATTCATGCATTTGTAAGAAAACAGAGAAGATAAATAATGCAAATTACATCTGTGTGATCAGGATAAATTTAAAATACTTAATGCTGTTTTCTTTATTTTTCTCTTTGTGTGTCACAGAACGGTTTGGGCTGGAAGGGACCTCAAAGCCCATCTAATTCCACACCCCTGCCATGTGCATGGACACCCTCCACTAGCCCAGGCTGCCCAGAGCCCCATCCAGCCTGGCCTTGAGCACTACCAGAGAAGGGGCAGCAACAGCTTCTCTGGACAGCTTGCACCAGGGCCTCACTGCTCTCACAGGGAAGAATTTCTCCCTTACATCTAATCTGAATCTGCCCTCCTTCCGCTTAAATCCATTACCCCTCATCCAATCACTACATGCCTTTGTAAGCAGTCCCTCTCCAGCTTTCCTGTACTTTATGTACTGTTTCCCCTTCAGGTACTGGAAGGCTGCAATAAAGTCTCCCCAGAGACCTTCTCTCCAGGCTGAACAAGCCCAACTCTCTCAGCCTGTCTTCATAGCAGAGGTGCTTCAGCCCTCGGATCATCATCATCATGGCCTCCTCTGCACTCTCTCCAACATGTCATTCTTATGTTGGGGACCCCAGAGCTGAACACAGTAATCTGGTTATCTCACATAAATATTTAGAGACTCTGTTCCCCAAAACTTTTCACTGGAAATAAGACAAATAGCTTAACTACTACAAAGACAGGTAAATTATTTACCCTGGGATTACACATTAGAATCCTGGGTTACTTTCAGGAAGGAGAATAAATGATACTGTAAGGATAGGTATTACTCTTACACAGGTGGAAAGTAGAAATAAGACATCCTGGAATTAAATATGACTTAGAACAGAGATATTTATTTCATGAACATAACAACATATATTTTCTCCAGTAAAAATCAATGGGCTGGAATTTCAGAGATTTACAGACCTGGATGATTTCTGTTGTTGCCTTCTGCCTTATGAGAAGTGCCAGAAAGAGGAGAAGACCATGAGAAAAAAAATTACGTTGAGAGACTTTTCCAGCATATACACAAGAAAATGAAAAAAAAAAAATTAAATATCTCAAACACCTCCCAAAGCAAACAATGTAATAACTTATAGCTTGCTTAAAACTGAGTCTGACTTCATTACCTGTGTGTTATACCACAGATACATACACGGTGCCAATATTTCCTGACTTCAGTTTCAGAAAAAACACACGCCAACTGCAGATCTTAATACAGAAAAACAGTTTATCTAGATCAATGCCATACCAGGAATAGTCAGGAATGAGAACACAGCAAGTACCACATGAACTAGAAGACTACCTGCTATAGCCTCACTACCTTACGCAGTATAGTGAAGGGTAACAAGCCTTTGGTAGTAAAACACAGCATGAAACACTCTGAGCCTCTTAGTTACAATCAAACAGAAAGTGGGGAGAAGGGGGAAGGTTTACAAAGGTCACCACTAGCTCCTGATTAAGAGCTGACTTCCCTTCCAATAGCCACTTCCTTTAGAAAAGTCTGACCTAGAGTTAGTCTCCTAGTACCAAATGTGGACTCTGTCCACATTCTTTTTTAATGGGTACCTTCCATTTAAAACCTGGGCAGCTGAGTCTCTGAAGAAAGAAACTCAAGATGTCTCACAGGGACTCCAGTGAGCTTGAATATTGCTGAAGAGATCTATACGTGATGCACATCTACTTTTAATATGCTTTTAATAGCTTATCTATTGCTTTCTATATGCGAAAGTGAAACAGAACTCCCAAAAGCCAAGCACCGTAACAGAGTAATATATCCCGAACTTGTAGATGATAGCAAATTACCTACCATCTAAAATAGCTGAGATAGCAAGGAGAAAGAACTGTGAAGTATACAGTAATATCAAGACCTTTTTATAGATATTTTTATATGTGTCTTTTATATTCCACAGAATAAACTGAGAGCTAGAGACTTAAATCCTTGTGTTAGGCTTTCCAGACATTTTCAGCACTGCGTAGAGTTTGTAAGCTGAGGTGGAGCTGGCTTCTCCCCACATCTGCTTGCCTGCTCTCTGAACAGTTAGCCTGATCTTCTTGAGGGGGCAAGGAAGAAATGAAGAGCAGAAAAACCTTGGTAAACGGTTTCACCTCCAACCTATTCAGACCACAGGTGGTCAAGTCCCATCTTTTTATAGAGCTCCATCAACACAACCCTTGAGGGAAAACGTTTTATGGTTTCACCTCTCCTTCAATGGGAAAATGCAGACAGCCATACAATCAGCGAGATCATTTCGTATTTACTGGGATAAATCTCACCACGGGGGCCAAGTCTCGCCTCACAGAAGCTGAGGCGCTTATCTCTTTGGATACTCCACGCGCCTTTTGAGACTTCAGAAAAGGAACAATCTTTCCCGAAGACCTCCTCTACATCACAGAGCCAGCGTATTCCTTGCAAACTGCTGCTGAGACTGATTTTATGTCCTACAGCGATTGTACGCTGCACTTTGCCAAAGCAAAAGCCCTAGCAGAACAGCCTGACACATCGCTTACGGTTCCAGCGCTGCTTTTTGTTCCGTTCCTAGCTTTTTTAGTATTCTAACTGGAATTAAAGCTCCGGCAGCTTTAGTTTAGTGCCGCGGCTCGCTTTCTACGCGAACTAGCGCTTCTGCAGGATAAAACACGGATCCACCCGGCGAAAAAGGTCTGCTCTTAGAAGTAGGTTTCGATGAGATCAGAGCGCCTGTAAATGGTTAACGGGAGAGCACGCAGAAACAAGGCAGAGGCCGGGAATGAAAAAGAGACCCCACACCAACTCACACGCTCCCGCGAAACCTTTCGCTGTTGCAAAGGCAGGCACAGGGAGGCGAAGCCATTTCTTAAAGCAATACAAAGTGCTACCACAGGCTGACGCTCTTTCTACAAGAATAATGAGGCAGTCTCTCCTCGGTGAATGCGGAACTCAGAGCTTCTCCCTCAGACTTCACTTTCACGCTCAATATTTACAAAATAAAGCCTACAAACACCTCACGGCCAAAATATTCCCAGCACAATTAGGGTCGTTTAGCGCTTCCCAGTTCCCTAACGCCCCTAGAGTGCTTTCACGGAGCGGGGGAGGAGGGAGAGGCGCTACCCACGCGAACCCGGTCCCCCCGGAGCAGCCCCGTCCCACGCTGCGCTGCCCGGCCGGCTGCTCGCGCGCAAGCGGGGTCCGGCAGCGGGGCCGCTCCCCGCCCGCCCGCCGGGCGGCATCTCGCCCATAGGGGCTCTCCGGGCACCCGCCGGCCCCCGGCCAGCGCCGGTCCTCCTCGGCAGCGCGAAAGGGGCGGGCAGCNCAGCCGGGCACCGCCACGGGCGTCGCGGAGCGGGGAGAAGCGGCTGAACCGGCGAAGTTGGGAAGGCTCGCTGCGGAGACGTGAAGTGAAGCGGGCGCCGTGCCCCGGCTCTCCTTCCCGCGGGGGGCAGTGCCCGCCGCCCCCGCTGCCCGGTGACAACGCCCCGGCGGGACCCCGCCACCGCTTCCCACAGGGAAAGGCGAGGCCGCCTCCGCCTCTCAGTCCCCCGCACCGCTAGGGTAGCTCCTGCCTCTCCCGACGGAGAGGCGGCATCAGCCCGTCCACCGGACGCCCTCGGCCGCTTTCCCCGGGGGCCGGCGGCGAGGTCGGTAATGAACCAACCCTCCCTCCCGCCTCCCGCCGAAGCAAAACGGGGCGCGGAGGGCACGAATGGCTGGGACCGACCCCCGGTGCACGACCACGCAGAGACCCTGCTGTAGGTGTCGGGGCGCTCCGGCGGAGGGCGGGCGGCCCCTCCGGCAGCAGCGAGCCGCGGGCGGGCACCGCCACCTGCGGCCCCGGCCTCCCTTCCGCCAAGTTACGCGCGGGCGGGACGGCGCGGTCGCGATCGCTCCTTCCCGCGGGCGGACGCTCACCTGGCGGCAGGCAGACGGCTGCGAGCAGCAAGCAGAGTAGCAGCGGCGGCGGCAGCGGGCGGCGGCGG
>VZTU01011857.1:417847-468094 GCA_013400835.1 Zapornia atra | reverse complement strand
GGGGGCAAGACTCATCCGTGTCCCCCCCGCTTCAGTCACCCGTCCTTCGCATCTGCGAGGGGCACGGGCCGCTTTTCCGGCGCTGTGCCCAGGATGCCCGTATTTCAAGTCGAAAGCTTAGAAACAAAAATATAATTATTAATAATCCCGTTCTGCTGTGTGTTTGGAACCGTGAGGGGTCCTGCGTTACCCTCCCGCTAGCCAGAATGAAAAAAAAAATATGTAAAAAAGGAACCGAAGGTAATAACCAGCAGTTCAGTGTGGTTTAACTAATTCAGCGAAGGATCGGGTGAAGGGAAGGGAGAGGAGCTCGCCTGAAGATACGCGTTGTAGGGGAAGCAGGGATCATTTGGCACTCCTGGAAGTCACCTGCCCCAAAGGTCAAAAAGATTTCTCGTCAGTATGATCCAGCCAGTGATTTATTCTGTTTCCATCTGAGTAAGCAGCGCTGTTTCACGGAGAGGGGAATGAGCACCCTGAAGCCACACAGCCAAGTTTCTCAGCTAACAGCAGCGCAGTGTGATCAACATGTAGCCCACGCTGTCATATGAAGTAAGCCCGATGCCCATAGCGTGAACAGATGAATAATGCACATCATGTGGCCTCTTCAGAGGGACTTTCTAGTAGTGAAATCCGAAGTGTCAAGTGCTCTATCTTGCTTCACCATGTGATGATGTAAATTCATGGACCAGAACTTCCCCAAAACTCCTGGAAATCAAAGACAAACTTAATCGGTCGGTTCTGCAAATGCACTTGCTGTTCTGAAAACAATTTTCATGATGACTAACAACACTTAAATATTACCATGATACAGTGCAGGTTTAGAATAGCACAGCCTGTGTATTTTTGTGCTCATCTGTCATGCTTCGTTGTTGTAAGGTGGGGTAAGGGTATTTTGCCTTTAGAACTTTTAAGTGTTGTCTTTAATGCAAAACACCCTTCTGTTCTACAGAATTATTTTTCAATGTTGTGTAAGGCATGGTATGCAATCAATTTTAAAAATTTTTCACTTTCTAGGCTTACTGCTCAGCAGAGCTCTGTTGTCCTTCATTTTCTCAGTAGATTTCTCTCTCTGGCTATATTACTAAGCAGATTCCAAAAAGCCACTACTTTTCAGGTAAACAATCTTTTTTGTCTTGCTGTTGAACCTGATTAGTATTTCCCATTCAGGGCTTTCTTTTTTTTTTTTTTTCTTGCGTGTTTAAAAGCAGTGGGATGCTCATTACTGGGGATATTTAGTATTTTTATTGCTGTAGAGCCTGGAGACACCCTCAAAATCTTGAGAGAGGCATTGTACACCAAAGCTGGTTAAAAGTTGTATTTATATACTATGTTTTTTAACTTCTAGTGCTTCTAATAGCATGTGCTGGTTTTGCAACAACGTGGGGTCCATTACAAATTAAGGGCCTAACCCTGCCTTTATCGGGATGGGCAAGCCATAGCAAGATTGTGCCTGGGAAAAAAAAAATAGTCAGACTCTAAAAGTGACCCGAATCCAAACCAACATGGGAGAGGAGAGGGCTTATAAGCAAGAATTCACTGGAGCTCTTAGCGTATGTTTTGTTTTAAACACGACAGTTGGCAAGATCAGTTTGTATAACTACAAATACAATATTTGCCAGTTTATGGAATTTAATAATGTCCAAGCCCTCAGCTTTTTAAAAAGCAGATGATTAACTGTTCCCTCATCTGCATCAAGATAATGAATAGCACGCATTTCCTGCCAGTGGGAGCAAGGATGAGGAAGCCTTTGTGAATGTTGCAAATAATTTCCAGTGGTATGGGGCAGAGACTAAAAGGCAAGCTATAGAGCCACACGTTTCAGAGAAGCAAAACACACAGAGTCCTTTTACAATTTATGCTTAAGATAGTATTCAGAAGAAATATTCAATGACTATTTTTCTCTCGGCTCAATACTGAATGTGTTTTTTAAAGTCTGTCAGAAGTATGAGAAATGCGGAAGATTACATTAAGGGCATAATACTTAAATCAGAAGTATGTTTTGTTTAGGGTTTCCCTCACTCCTTTGTCATTTCTCTTCAAAGCTGTTTCTACCTTTCACTTGAAAGAAGCTCTTTGAATTCTGAGTAAATAGAAAGCATCTCAAGCTCAGATTTCTCAAATGTTTTGATAACTTTACAGGAATTTAAATGTGATTAGAAATTGTCAAGATAATTATTAAAGATACCTTTATATGCTATGTCATTTCCACTGTCCTCAATTCTGAGATTTGTAATTAATTCCTTTAATGTCTTTTGGGTTGGCAGAATACAGATTTGTTGTTATACAGATTATTTTCTTGGGCCATGTTCCTCTTCCCACTGAAGTTAATGGAAGTATGAGTGAGTCACTGATCTGTTGTGAAAGCAGCAATTGCCCCACTTTAAAGTCCAAAATAAACATTTATTCTGAAGAATTTAAAACAGTAGTAAAACAAAATCTGTAGAAAATAACTCTGAGTTTTAAAAACACTAATAAAAATATATTTGACATGTGCTTATTCCTATCAAACCATAGATTTTCTATTTATGTGACAAAGTGGATTAAAAGTATAATTTATTAATAATGGTTGTACCTTGTAATAAAGAGGTTTTGTTAAATGGAAATATTACTTCCCATTTGCAACAGATGCGTAAAATAGTTATATTGGAAGCAAATTTCTAGCAGGAATAATAGAGAATACTGTTGAATAAAGCACTGCTCAACACTCCTGGTAATTTAATCTCTTGTTAATAGTGAGTGAATAAGCTTTAGCCTTGGAGGATGGTTAAGGGTAAGGGTATTATGTCAAAGAAACTCTGGATTGAGCTGTGTTGGCTCAACATTCGGAAGTACAGCCTGCAAAATGGAACCCTTCTCTTGTTGAATTATATCAGTAGCTGAACACAACACCCGGCCTTGTATTTCTGCAAAGCTGGTTCTGTTAGTTTAGTTGGAGATTCTTAAGTTAAAGGTGCTAATTGAGAAGATACCTACATAGATAGAGATTCTTGTCAAGTGCACTGATACTCACTGCAACGTTTCCTAACACCAAGGGTTACGTGTGAATGGAATCCACACTGCCATTTACGACATCACTGAAGGAATCGTTAGTGAATCATCTGGGACTTCGGTCATATTTTATGGCAGTTAAGGAACCCACAAAGTGCTTCCTGCTCCCTTAGGCACCTGAATACCTTTAAACACCAGGATCGGCAAATCTGAGCCAGAGCACAATGAGGTCAGACAGAGTCTTTCACTGACTGCTTGATTAAGGTACAAGTCACAATAGAAGGGGGGGTTGGAGCTCTATGATCCTTCGGGTCCCTTCCAACCCATACCATTCTATGATTCTATTAATTTTTTTGTTTCTTGGGACTTAGTTTGCTTTGCTCAGTATTGGCACATGAGCATAGCTAGTAGCAAAGTCTGGATAGCTGTCAGGCAGAGAAGGGCCAGGGGGGTGTTGGTTGACTGCAGGCTGAACATGAGTCAGCAGTGTGCCCAGGCGGCCAAGAAGGCCAATGGCATCTTGGCTTGTATCAAAAATAGTGTGGCCATTGGGTCTAGGGAAGTAATTGTGCCCCTGTACTCAGCATTGGTGAGGTCACACCTTGAGTGCTGTGTCCAGTTCTGGGCTCCTCACCATAAGAAGGACATCAAAGTCCTTGAGTGAGTCCAGAGAAAGGCAACCAGGCTGGTGAAGGGGCTGGAGGGCAAATCCTATGAGGAGCGGCTGAGTGATCTGGGGGTGTTTAGTCTGGAGAAGAGGAGGCTGAGGGGAGACCTTATCACCGCCTATAACTACCTGAAGGGAGGTTGTAGAGAGGTGAACGATAGTCTCTTCATCCAGGTGACAGGAGACAGGACAAGGGCAACTGGCACAAAGCTGTGCCAGGGCAGGGTCAGATTAGATGTTAGGAAAAAATTTTTCACTGAAGGAGTTGTTGGGGCCTGGAACAGGCTGCCCAGGGAGGGGGCTGAGTCACCTTCCCTGGATGTGAAAGGGAAGATCAGGTACTTAGGGATATGGTGTAGCATGGGATGGGAACAGTTAGACTTGATCTTAAAGGTATTTTCCAATCTTGTGATTCTGTGATTGTATGAAAGTCTTTCTGATTTAGATCGACTGTGTGTGGTGGAACATCTCCAGGTCATAAGGTATTTCAAACAGAACATGAGAGCAGCAATTAGAAAATGGTCAAAACCCAGATTTGGGCTAAAAATGAACTGTGACAAATAACAGCAAAGAAAAAAGCCCACTTAATGGGCTTCTCTAGCTGCCTGCAAATTTGGCTGTCTCTGATCTAATTGAGACCCACATATTTGGAAAAAATAAAATAAAATTTAAAAAAACCAAACACCAAAAAAACCCCCAAACAACAAATTGCAGTGGTGGAATACCCAGATTCTGTGTTTCCAGCATTTCTTCACCACAAAAATGTTCCTATTCAAAAAAAAAAAAATTAGCAAATGCCTGGCAGTATTATTATAGTCATCAGCATAGCAATTGGGCTCCTGAAACAAACTTATTTTCCTATTACCCATGTCCAATGCACCTGTTTTTTACATAATTTAACTAAAGGACCAGTACTGTACAAACATTCATTAAAATAACATTACACTTGCATTATATACAAAATACCCAGAATGCCTTCAGCTGAGACTAATTTTTCATAAAATATGAGTGGAAGATAGGAGGAAGGAGTTTGAAGAATAGATGATGGTTATTGTTTTGAAAATTTTGTGATGTACCTTAAAAAAATGAAGAAGAAAAGGAAAATATTAGACTAGAATCAGAAGCAGGTCTGATGCTTGATATGTTAACTGTTATGTGCATAAAAAACAAAATCAATTTAGGTCTTTAGGTTGGACCAGTGTATATCAACTTTGCTGGCCACCTGCTTGCCTTTAGTGGAGGTTCAGTTGCCTTTTCATCTGCCTTTTATTCAGGTTTGAGGAAGGTAAAAATAAGCAGTTTTCAGGTCTTTTTTTTTGTTTGTTTTTCATTGCAAAAGCCACTTTTAAGGGCAAAGAATTGTTTTTGTATGAAGATCCAGTGGGATACACAGTGACAGAGTGTGAAGAGTAGCACTGATAATGTATTGGAGATATAAAATAGCTGTAGTACAAAGAATGAGATTGTTATCACTGCTGAAATGATTACACTGTGTTTCCCCCTTTCTCAGCATCTGTAAGACCAAATTCTTTGACTTTCTGTGCTTTACAGTCCTTGATGGTACTTGACTGTAGCAGGAAAACATCTTAATAAACTGACAGATCCCCCGTACTAAGAAGCATCCTAGACAAGACATGATGCAAAAATATCCTGCAAGTGTTTCTGCAACATCTGGCTTGCAATGCTAGTATGCTGTGAAGGAGCAAGAGAGAGAATAGTGCCATGTGATTCATTAGGACATCGGTGGGTTTCTCTGCCCTGTTGGGGGGTCCAGAGAACTCTTGATGCTTACCCACAGCTGGTCTGCCTATGTGCAGGTTGGACTTCCATGTGCCTCAAGCAGTGCAGAGCATGGTTCTCAGAAAGGATTAACCAATGGCTGACTTCTGAAGTTGCTTCCTGGACTGCCTTTCCACAGGGCTGTCCATAAAGGAGTGGGGTTGGTCTTGGCATCTGCCTTACCTGGAAGCATCTTCCCATCTGTTCCATTGCTGTCACTTGTAGCTAAGACTTAGACGAACTTGATTCTTGCAAGGTCAACTCTGGCATAGTCTTGGATAGCTACCAAATCTGGGCCTCTGTTGCCTGGTTCTACCCATGCTTCCAGTTCAAGTGCAGACAGCTTCCTGGCAGAGCAACAGAGGAGACTGGAGGCCCTTTCTGGCCAGCATCCTGCTTTTATCTCTGCTACTGTGCTGTCAGTCAGGAAGCAATCCATAATCATTTGGGGAGTATGTGACATCAGATGAGCTGGTGTAGGAGCTGGTGTTGGAACAGCATTAGGAGTGCCATAACAGCTTCAGGAATGTGGGAAAGTGCAGATGGGGTCTGGAGGCATCAAGAGGTGGGTCCTTCCTCATGGAGTGCCCTTGCTGGGGTGCTAGCAGGGGAGCAATCCAACAAAGCAGCAATGGACATGGCCTCCTGCATCGCAATAAAAGACCATTTAAATATCACTGTATTCAAAAATAATTTTAACTTGCTTTCTACAGAGGCTATGCCTGGTTTTGGTGAAAAATTTCAAATTCTTACTTGAATCACTGATTTCTGTGTGAGCTATGTAATTTTAAAAATCTGCTTGATGAAATCTAATCAGAATACTGATACTGAGCAATTTTTCATCTGAGGGTCTTACACTGATTAAGCCTCAAATCATGACACCTTCATAAGGTACTCAGACAGCTTTCACTTCTGTCCTGCCTTTCATTTGAGGAATTCAGATACTTGTGAGAGCGTTAACTGCCTGGCAGCATGTGACAGTAGGAAAGATACTGAACCCCAGAGAGATGAATGGATTTACCCAGATCTATTTAAAAAAGCAATTGTGATCTAAGGACAAAATTCAGAGATCCTGAGTTTCCATCCTCAAGCCCAAAACGAAATTCACCCTCTAATTATACTTGTGTTAGATAGAGAAAGGCAATAAAAACAAATGTAAAGATCAAAAGCAAGGCTGGTAGTGAAATCAGTGAAATACATGTGCCTGTATTAGTTAGTGCACTTATATTTAATTTGCACACCTAGCCCAGGGGAGGAAAGTGGAGATAACTCATTCAGAGCAGTCATGCATCGAAGTATGTTGTGGATTTTCTCCTTTGCATTATGAAAACAACACAAACAGAAGGATGGAAAGAAATGTGGTGTATTTAGTAGAAAGCTTGGAAGGAAAGAAGTGAAAGAGAGCCTGGTGTGTAGCTCATGCTGACCAGCAGATTATTGCCATGTCCACAGGGGAAAGCAAGGAAACATTCCTCTAGTCCCATCTCCCCGTAATTCTTAGCTATGACAAAAAAGAAAGTGCACAAGGACTTAGCGATAAGAGAAGCAAGATCCAAGAGTAAAAATCTGAAAGGGGAAGCAGGAGAAAGGGAACAAAAAGGGAAAGGTAAACTTAGAAAAAAAAATTTTTTTTTTCAGGGCTACTTATCGCTGCTTAGTCTGTTCCAGCATCTTGCATTACAAACAGTACAGTTGATTTAAGTGGGATTCGTGACAGAATATAATCTTATAGTGATGAAAGACTAGATGACTTGGGACAAACCCTTGCCTGCCTGAACCTGCACTTGATCCAGCTAAGTAGAGACCAAGTAGTTTTAGGTATGCTTGTGTCTGAAAAGAACAGTGAAATTTGGAGCAACCTGTAGGTCTCTGTGTGGAAGACAGAAGGGATAGCAGACAGCTTGGAGCCTTTCATCCCTGCTCAGGGCTTACTTGAATCAAAAGAAATTTGTTACTCCTTCCTCAGAAGCAATTTCCTTCCCTTTTTGTCTTGGGTGAGCCAAAGAGCCTGGACCAAGCGTTGAAGACTGATGAGGTGGTTTGGAGCAGTGCATGTGCAGCACCACACCGCAGGGTTCAGCTCCTTCTCTGCGCTGTGCAACAAAATAAGAATTGAAAAAGAGGAACTAAAGTAAAGAGGTAGTGCCAGATTCACACTGCTTTGAAGTGCTAGCACAGTGAATTCTGTGCATCCCAAACCTGGGCAGTTTGCTGCCTTCAACCCTTCTTACCCATTTTTCTTTACAGCCTCGATGGTAGTAGCAGACCTTTTCATGCTGCATGCTTTTTAACATGAGTAGCTTTCATTCATTAACTTGGAGGAGAGGGTCAGCAGGAAATCAATGATGCTTTTTTATCTAGCCATATGCAGAACCATTAAAATGAATCCACTGACTACGTTCCAGCATTGCAATTTCTTCCTTGCAACCTTTATTGCGGTGCGTCTGCCCCCGATTGTGCTACATCAGCACTTGCAGATTAGAAAGAGCAATTCCTAAGTAAATGAAAGGAGATGCTTCTTCCCAGCCTCCTGGTTACCCAGGGTAGGAATAGGCCTGCTTCAAGGGATGAAAAGGCCATTGGTTGATCACATGTTCCTTAGAGCCATGATCTTGTCAGATCCTTGGCAAAATGTATTTGATCTTCTGTCCTTTAACTGGGTACCTGTGCCAAGGCTAGATTTGTAAGTTATTTTTTAAATGCTTGAAGATTGAAAGGCTTTTAAGATGAGACTGGATTGCAGTACAACTTAGAGGGAAAGTATTGGAATATCTCCCTTATATACACATTGCTGGTTCCTTAGAAGGTAAAAATAACCCTTGAGAAGAAGGATGCAATGACTGAAGATGTTGAAAACAGGGGGAAGAGGGGTTTTATCAAATCTGTAGAAATATGCCAACATACTTCAAGGTGAGGAGGGCTAGAGAATTAGCCGTGTAGAAATGGTGATTAGTATGTATGCTGCACTAAAACAAAGGGCTCTGAAGTGCTTGGACTCCCTTTAAGTAGCTCTGCTATTCCAGAGCAAGGAAGAACTCCTGCTACAGGGAGTTTACAGATGAGGCAGACAATATGCGCAAAGGGTGGTTTAGGGGAACAGAAAAATGTTAGTCTTCTTTTACAAATGGGGCAATGAACCATTGTGAGATTGACATGATTCTCTAGAGAAAGAAATTTTTAAACCTAAATGGTCCTGAAGTCTGCATTTTTGCATATGTCAAAAATTGCAGGAAAGATATTCTATAAAAATTTGCAGAAGAATTCATCCTTAAAAAAGAAGAAAATGTTGGGATACATCTAGATAGAGTTTTAAAGGCATTGCCAATCTACTAAAGCAAATTTTTCAGGCTTAAGTAAAAGTGCATCCACATTAAAATACAGCCAATAACATATCACCCTAGCTCAGGTTGATAGATTACAGTATTGTGCACATTACAATTTTACATTAAAGCAAAAAAAAAAATTGTAGAAAAAAGTAAAATCCAACTTGGAGGAATTTTTGATTTGCCAAAATGAAAGTAGGAGAAGTATTTTAATAAAAATGACCTTTTCATTGTCTTCAATAAACTGGGAAGATGTCTTTGGGAAGAAGATTTATGACACTGAGTATGTTGGCGGAAGATGACACTGCAGCTTGTTAGATTAGGGTTAAGTTACATCCTAGAAAGTAATACCAACGGCTGCTGCATCCTTATTAGAGAGGCTAACTGGGGCAGTGTCCTGGTTTTGGCAGGGATAGAGTTAATTTTCTTTCTGCAGCTGGTGTTCTGTGTTTCAGAGTTAGGATGAGAATCATGTTTGTAACACACTGATGTTCTAGTTGTTGCCAAGCAGTCAAGGAGTTTTCAACTTCTCATACTGACCTGCAAATGCAAAGATGGGGGGCACCCAAGAAGCTGGAAGGGGACAGGGTTAGCTCAGGGTCTTGAGGAGCATTGATGTCAGACAGTGAGAAATCATGCTGTTTATCACTTGTTTTATATATTTTATTATTTTTATCTTATTTTTGTTTTGCCCTATTAAATTGTCTTTATATCAACCTATAAGTTTGTGTCTTTTTTTTTTTTCCCTTTTCCATTTTCAGTTCTCTCCCCTGTGCCACTGGGAGGTGGGAGTGAGTGAATGGCTTTGTGGTTGTGTTAGCTGCCCGCTGGGTTAAACCACAACACGTAGCTGCCCCATGAGTTTGCAGTGGCTAAAACAATGCAATTATAGGAGCAATGCTGCAAGGGTTTGTTGGTTTTTTTTTTTCAGAGTGCTGAGAGTTTCTGATAAGGATGGGTAACTAATAAAGATACTTTTCCAAATCTATTGAGTAGCTCTCTGCAACTCAAAGGCTGAAAGACAATTGTTATCAGCTGTCTCAGGATCAGGTTCTGCAAGAGGTGGCACATTGTGGATTCAAGGTCAGATTCACATACTGACATATGTGTGAAATGGTTCTTTGCTAGGGGTGACAGCCAAAAGAGTTCAAACCTTCCTGGCACTAATGTTCTGAAAAATTAGAGTTAGTAACAAGAAAGGGAGTCTACCTGTTTTGCTAAGGGCAGACTTATTGAGATCTCTCTGCTTTTCAGGCTTGCATTTGAACTAACTTTTTTAGTCCATGACATTTTTCAGAGGTCAATTTATTCCCTTGATTCTGCTACCCAGAGTTCAGGTTTATTTTCAGACTTGCTCTTCACCCTGTTCTCCCATTGTCAAACAGTTTCCCATGTCTCATATTGACAGTGTTCCTCTTGCATCCCATTATTTCTGCTGCTGTTCTCTGCCACTCTCAGTCCACGTGTGTGCCTATTCCTTGGTTCCCCCACAGACTTCAAGCCATTTTCCTTAGCCCACAGGTAGGTTTCTACCTGTCTGCTTGTCCACAGCCCAGCAACCTTCAACCTGTCACTCAGTTCTTCTCCCCACTCTTTTTTGTGTGCCTTGCTCTGGCTCTCACCATGACAAAGAACCTGTTAACTCTGGTTTTCGTTTCCATCGTAAGTTGCTTGCTCATTGGATGCTGAGATCAGCAGCATGGGATTCTCTTGTTACTTAGAAATTCACCTACTGTCTTGTACTGATTTTGGCAGGGATAGAGTTAATTTTCTTCACAGTAGCTCCTATAGTTCTGTGCTTCGGATTTCTGACCAAAACAGCATTGGTTAGAGAGGGATGTTTTTGTTACTGCTGAGCAGTGCTTACACAAAGCCAAGGCCTTTGCTGCCTTACCCCATCCCACCAATGAGCAGGCTGGGGGTGCAGAAGGAGCTGGGAGGGGACACAGCCAGGCCAACTGACCCCAACTGACCTAAGGGGTATGCCATACCATATGATGTCATGCTCAGCACAGAAAGCTGGGAGAAGGAGGAAGGGCAGGATTGTTCAGAGTGATGCCCTTTGTCTTCTCAAGCACCAATTACGAATGACAGAACCCTGCTTTCCTGGAGATGGCTGAACCCCTGTGAGCCCATGGGGAGTGATGAATGAATTCCTGGTTTTGCTTTGCTTGTGCACGTGGCTTTTGCTTTACAGATTAAACCATCTCTATCTCGACCCACAAGTTTTCTCACTTTTACTCTTCCTAGTCTCCTCCTCATCCCATTGTGAGGGAGAGAGCAGTTGGGGTAGCCTAAGCTGCCTCCCAGGGCTCACCTTCAGCAAATCTTGTTCCTTCCAGAATTATTTGTGGCCCATTGTTTGATTTTCTTTTTTGTTTTGGTCTTCTTATTCATTCTATGCTAAAGGTGCTATATAGTCACTACAGGTAAACAGGCTTATTATGGCTTTATATAGCTTTATTAATAAATAATGACATACACAGAATAGCGGTAACGCCACGTATTTATGAAGAAAATTGTATATTCAATAAGTAGTCCAAGACATGAAGATGCACTTTTACAAGGAGAGGTATGTTTACTAGTATGGGTTGCATGTTGAAGTTCCATTTAGTCCTCAAACTAAGATTTTGTTCCCTGGTCTTTGTAAGACAGTTGTAAAACCTATTTAAACAAACAAAGGCATATCAGAAAATGGATGGATTAATCACAGTTCTTCTGCACCTTGTACACATTCGTTCACCTGTTCTTCAATTATATATCTTTGAGCATTATTGTTTTCTCACATCAATAAAAGGTCAGAACAAAAGAAAAAGAAGTTGGAACTGGGAAAAGGATGTAGACATTTAATAAGAGTCCTTTTATGGACTAGATGGGGAAGGAGATTAGGATTTGCTTCAATGAAACAGAGCATCAGTATACAAAATTCACTTTTCTGTGAACTGAGGTGAGGTTTTAGAGAGGCATAAATGCAGTAGTAGATTACTGAAGTGAATGCTGCTGTTAAGCAGAAAGGTTTCCACTTTCTTTTGAACCACTGCAACTAATCTTTGCATACATTGTGGGCTCTTTTTTGCAAATCATATCACTTTGGAGAGGGATGAACCCCTTGAAAAGCAAAATCCTCTAACAAGGCTACCAGAAGGATTTGAGTCTCTAATCGAGCTCATGCTGAATTAATGTTGCATTTTCAAATGCTGCTTGATGACATGGGGGATGGCACAGCCATGTCATTCTTATATTGTATGAACCAAATTCTGAGGTCTTAAGAGGTTCTTGCAGATGGCATCTATCTCACTCAATTCTAAGTGCCTCTCAAATTTAAAAAAAAAAAGGAATAATAATACTTGCACACAGCTTTTATGAAGTGCTCATCATATGCAGTTCCAACAGCACTTTAAGAAAGAATGTCAGTATCATTATTCACATTTTGCAGGTTGGGAAACTGAGGCAGGGGATGCAGCGTGGTTTCCAAAACCAGACAGTAGGTCTGTAGAAGGCTTGGGAGCAGCTACAATGTCCCATTAGGCTAGTACTGCACTATGATCTTTACCATCTTGTTTCTTCTCTAAATGTTTCTGGCAAATAAGCTGTCCTTGAGGGAACTTCTTGAAGTGGGCCACTTGACTTCTTTGAGAAATGTTAAGAAGTCTCAATTTGTGAATTTTTAAATCCAGCACCTCTCTGGTATTGAATCCTTTGTGCTCTTCCCAAAGTGCAGGAGGAGCCTTTGCAGAAGCCATGGTTAATATGAAGAACAGTATTGCTAGGAGGTAGGCAGCGTGCTGATTCATTTCCTTTACATTCAAGTCATATACTGTGGTCTTCATTATTTCAATAGCTGCCAACCACAAGGACCAGAATGAAGAGCAGAGGGAAGGCTGAGCCAGAGATGACAGAAGGAGAGCTAATATATTGGCACGAGGTCTTTGTAATGGGTGCATTATCCTCCTGTGACAGCAGATTGCCCTCTCAAGGTATTTGTTCAAAGACATTACTGAAGATAATTCCTGCTGAAACATGATATTTTAGATGGTGTTGGTTAAATGTGATTTTTATCTGTGTGTAATGGACTAAACTATGATTAGGTGATTTGGATTTTTACTTTGATAAAAACATCTTTGAGATCTTACATATGTAATCTCTAGGACATGCTATTAACCTGTAAACAAACTGAGCATAGTCAAGTCTGTCTGGAGACCATGGGGCACTATTCTTATTCAGGTACTTGTTGGGTGACTATTACGGTTAACCCAGTAGTCATTATATTTACGCCTGTTCTGACCTCTTCATTCTGAGGCTCTAGAACCCCGATTAAAAGACAGGCAGTACCATCATCCTTATTGAACATCTTCCTGGGAGAGGATGGATAGAAATGTGGGAATCTTGGTGTGATTCAGAGTGTTGAGGCTGCTCATGGATGAAGGTCTGTACGAGTTTGGTCTTGGATTTTCAGAATACCGTCTTCCCCATGCAGAGCATCTGCTGTTACTGATGACTCCTACTGTTTGAACACATGGAACACAGCAGCAGTGGCTATACATAAATGTATAGATGTGTATATGAGGCAAAGAATAGACTGGAACTCATTTTGGAAGTTTCCCCTCTGATCAGCAATACATTAACTTCAGAGCTAAATTACTCTTTAACAAGTTGGAAAAAAGATTCAGTTACAGCTGGTAGGTGGCTGCATATTAAGACACAATAGCAAGAACGAGTTGTAGAGAGACATCGTATGCCTGCTAACTCACATTCTTGGGTTTGGTCTTATTTGCTTTAGTATAGTAAGCATTTTTGTGTAGTCAGTTTGAAAAAAAAAATCATTTAAATAAAAAATATCATTTTTACTTGTCAGTAATTACCCGTATCAAAACTTTTCCTCAATTGTCAAAAGGCACCAGTATTTTTGCATAAATTACTGACCTGAGGAATTATTTAGGCGCTTACTTAAGTCGGTTCTGTTTGTCTTAAAAGTGGGAGAAGCACCTTAATAGCCAATTCAGGGCAATAGCTTTTTGGAAGACTGTGTAGTATATCTTCATTGCCTTTTAGCCTAGACACAGCTATCATAGGCTGCAGGAGCTCTTCATGAAATCCTATAAGTACGTGGCAAGTTAGCATACTCTGAGCTCCTATTATTATGTTGCGCTCAGTACCCTAACTAGTACCAGCCATTGCTGGTGTAGGTGCACACTGCATACCGGCACTGGTTTCCTTTTCCATATTCCTGTTGGTGGCCAGATGCTGTTCCTAATAGTCCAAATGATATTCACTTACTTCAGAGAGATGTTGTTTTGGCAGCACTGTTGGCAGGCCATGAGCGAGTTCATGTGCACGTTTGTTGTTGCATAGGTTAGTTAGCATATCTCTGGCACTCTGGAGGTAATGGCTGCATTGTGCTGGTTTTTAACCAAGTGAGATTTCTGTTCAGCAAGCTTATGGCTTGATTAAGATGGAAAGAATGTGATCATAGAATAGAATCATAGAATCATAGAATGGTCTGGGTTGGAAGGGACCCGAAGGATCATAGAGCTCCAACCCCCTGCCGCAGGCAGGGCCACCAACCTCCAGGCCTGGATCTACACAAGGTTGCCCAGGGCCACATCCAAACTGACTTTGAATCTACAGTTCATTTCAGCAACATCACTAGGGTGGTCTTTTCCCCCAATTTTCTTAAACTATCACCTTTTGCTTTGAAAGAAAAAAGCTTTTGTACAAACAAAGCATGCTTAGATGAGTATATGTCATAGTAACCAACTGAAAACTCAATTTTCTACTGAGACCGAAACTTTATTTGAACTCTTGGCTAATGCTAAATCCATGGTTATCAAACTGTTCCACAATACTGTGGGAGTGAATAAGGCAACTATTTTTTTGAGATATTGCTTGTAATTACTGGAAAAGATAGGGATATTAGTAACAACATTCAGAAGATTTATAGCTTGTTTGCTGGTGCATAGGAGAGTAAGTGCAGATCACTGAGGGTTTTCTGTTATGAGGTCTATGAATTGAAGTTGTTATCCATAATTTATTGTTCTCCATGTGCTTCCAGCCTGCATTTAGTTGGAGAGAAAAAGTAGAAAGACAGAGGAGGAAGGAGTAACCTTGAAAGAGTAAGACTTGCTTCATATAATTACTATCTTCACCCAGCCCCTGAAAATAAACAGAGAATTTGATTGTTAATTAAATACTTGCTAGCTGTCTTGCTTTAAGAATTGGAGACCTGTTCATTAAAACAGAAACATTGCAGCAGGTCTCTTGCCCAGCTCCTGTGCCTTCATCATGGAGGTCCTGTGGATATTTTGGAAGATTATGAAAGCAACAGTGAACTCCCAAGCTTAGTGGGTTCAACTGCTTCTATTTTTGCAAACACATACAGACATTTTTCATAAGTGATGCTCCTTGGATCTGTGCATGGGTCATATCCAGTGCACTTCCACATAAATTCTAAAGTTAGAGAAGAAGAAGAAAGCGGTAATTTAAAGTCCTAGTGTGTTTTTCTCACTTAAATGTATGTATTTAGAGAGAGAGAAAATTGTACAGTGCTTCTCAAAAGAGGAGAAAGAAAATGTCTATAATTTCTTTTAAACTGAGTTCAGGTGAATTTGATTATCAGAATACATTGTTTAATGCTCTACCACGTAGACCTTGTATTAGCAGCACATCAGCTTCACTCCAGTACGTCTTTCATTCTCACAGATTTTAAACAAGTAATAGTTTAATAATTGAAAGAAAATGTTTCCTGTGCATCTTCTTCTTTCAACATCTCCAAAACAGCTTGTTTAGAAGCCCTTGCATTACTTGATGCAAGTTCTGCAGAAAATGAGTAACTTCATCCACAGATAGATGTGTTAGCTGGCTGATTTTGTAGGTAATCAAGATTTAATTAGGTAACAGAATTATTAAGTTAGAGTCTGCTTAGGCAGATCGAACCTCAACATTTTTAAAATTGTCATTAATGTTCATAAAATGATGATATAACATTTTATGACCTGGCAGTAATTTGCTTTGCATTTATTTACTAGTTATTAATTCTTAAATTTATAAAAACAAAAGTAACAGGAAAGGACCTTTCTGATAATTCTAGATGCTTCTGACATATATCTGAAAAAGTAATAAATCCCTGCTGAAATCAGCATCCTTGTAAAATCAGAGGAAATCATTGGGTAGACCAAAATAATCCAAATGGCTTATTTTCTATTTCTGAAAGATTTCCAATGCCTCTAGAGCAACTGTTCTAATAATATGAGTCTTATGTCAAGTCCTGATGCACAAAGAATTTCTTTCAATTGCATTGCAGAGCTCATTCAAAGGAGAACTCAAGAACCATTGCTAATGTAATAGCAATGGACAAGAGTTCATCTTCTCCACTCCAGACACTTGGAAGTTAGACAACCAGAAGAACTGAGATTCAGTTCTCCAGCTGGTGGACGGAGTAAGACTTCTCTAGAGCAACTCACCTTGTATATTGTTTAGCACAATACAACCTCAGATGTGTTGACATTGCTTCTTGTTTCAGTCTTGCAATTCGAAAATTAAGTTTATCACCATCATAATAGTAACGTTCATTTAGAAGACTTGTTAATACACTATTGGAAAAAAACTGATTTAATTATTAAAATGTATTCCTGAGCCTCCTTTTTCCCTGTATTTGTTGCCTTCCCATTTTTTTTCTTGCTCTACGTTTCTTTATGTACTAGTCTAAATATATTTATACAGTCTAGGTTTGAAAGTATTCAGATGTGGCTGCTCACATGCTTACAATTAATTGTGTTTGCTGGACCTTTAAGGGCTCAGGTTGTGATGACAGTAATGTATTTCTTACAGTGTCATGGCTGAATATCTGAAATTGTCTAGATAGCTGGCTTCCACCAAATCCAATGGAAATTAGCTACATAACATACCTTTGAAAATCCTTACTCTTGAACATTTGAGGTAGAAACCCTGTTTCCTCTTTTTAACAGTGGAACAGCATGCCAACTTATGGTTGTGTTTAACAGCAGTAATAATGCTGCCTGCACTCACTGTTAGTATTTTTAGATGTATATAAATCCTTTGTTCGTTTGTTTGGTTTGTTTTATGTTGTTATTCCTGGACTTGTGCATGGTCTGGAGAAGAGAAGGTCTGGGGAGACCTGCTAGCTTTATATGGAGGGGAGACAATGTGATCAAGAAGTTAGAACCAGATTCCTAACGGTGGTGCATGGTCCTGGTGGGAGGGTAAGAGACAATGGATGGAAGTCTAAAGAAGTGAAGAGAGGTTCAGACTGGATACAAGGAAAAACCTTTTCTCCAAGAGGATAGCGAGTGGGGCAGGTTTCCTGAGGCTCTTCTGCCTCTGTCCTTGAAGGATTTCAAGACCCGGCTGGACAAAGTGATGAGTAGCATGGTCTTCCCTCACTAGAGATCCTGCTTTTGTCTTCCTGAGGTCCCTTACAAATGAATCTTTTATCATCCTGTGAGCCTACCATTTCAATCACAGCAGTTTTAAAATAATACTACTGTATCAGCTAAAAATGGCTATTGCGTTTAGATTGCAAATGAATTAGTCTAATCAAGCAGTTCTGTATAAACTACAGAATCAAACTCTTCCTTGATACTCTAAGTATGTTTCTTTATAACTTCTGAATCATTGTAGTGATGCCACATCTAATGGCATGCAGATGCTTGAACATGTTTGCTGAAAAGGCAGGTTGATTTTGTTTTCACTGTCTAGCTGTTGAGATAAAGAGGTTGGAAACACCTTCATAAACCATAAGAGAGGGGAGTTTAGGATTGGTAAGGTTTTAGCTGTTAATAAATTCTTCTCTTTCTGGCATCCAGCAAATATTTTTGGAGAAACAGAACTTGGTCAATATCCCCTTCCAAATGAGACTTCCAACAATTAAGATGTACTGTATTATAACATTTTTTTCCACGTGGGGTTTTCTTTAAGCCACTTGTCATGGCAAAAGTCAGATATATGTTTATCCTGTAGTATAAAGCAGTGTGTATTTATATTATACTCTGAAAAAAAAAATCTGCTTCTATTTTTCAATTCAAAAGTCCCATCAAAAATTGCTTGGGTTTGCTTTAGATAAAAAGAGGGAGAAGGGAGGGAGAAGCTACAGCTTTTCGATTTTTTTTTAAAGATTCTGATTTCAACAGCTGCAGCAAGTAATTATTATAAAGGCTGTAGTCCCAATTGTTTTGAGTTGATGTTGTAGCCATACTGTAGCAGATACTCAGCAGATGCAGACTGAAGCACACAACTTGAAACATATGGCAAGATAAAATCTGAAAGCTCTGCTAGCTAGCTACCATAAAGTTTTTGTGAGGGAAAAGAATCTTAAATCAACATAGACTTTTAAGAAAGGACAGCAAAAACGTTAGAGGATAGAAATGATGATACCTCTCTATCACTTCTGCATCTGTAGCTGAAATCACTGGAAAGAGGAGCTGCTGTGTTTTATTTTAATTGAGGGAAGTTAACAATAATTTTTTCAAGGCTTCCAAATAACACTCATAATCTCAAAGCTCAATTATTGCACATTCTATTATTTCTGAGTCTTCTGTACTGTCCTGATATTTCTAAGAACACAGAATAAAATTTCATATAGTAGCAACAAGAAAATAGATTTCAGCTGAAATAAATCTTAATGGCTGAGTAAGCCAATGAGAAAATTTCTGCTTTTTGGAAATTGTTTAGGTGATTTCCACTTGAAGCGTGATGTAAATAACATAGCACCTGCCTTTTTCCCTGATGGATATGTTTAGTTTTAATTTCTGTGGTAGAATACATTACTGAAATATAATTTTCATTCATTTCATTTTAAGCATTCCAGGACAGAAACAATTATAAGCATCTTAGAATGCTTGTAAAAATTATCTTTTATAAACAATGTATATTTTAAAACTGATGAAAGATAAGATAATTATTTTCACTTCTCTGTGTGTGTGTATATATCTATAGATATAGATATAGATATAGATATAGATATACACTTCCCCCATGCACAGACATTAAATATATGGACAGACAGTAAGGATCTGTTATCTGTACTTGTCTACCTACTATCTTGGTTTTCCATTGGCAATTGCTTAATATTCTGCTCTGCTAACCATCATTATTAGCCTGGTTTTCCATCTTCCACACTACCAGCAACCTCCTTCTGTAAAAAAAACTTCCACAAGGCACCTAGTCATATTGACGCAGGTCTGACGAGCAGTAGCAGACGTCATAGAACCACCTTAACCTGTGGATAAGCCTTTACCAGGAACTATGCATTTATGTTTTCTTCCATACATTTTAGCTGGAAGTATTTCTTGTTTCAATAAAATATTTACATACATAAAGTAAGTGCTGAGAAAACAGATGCTCTTGTGTACAGTGGAATACTTTTTTCTGTTTCCAGTGCTGTTTCTGTACCACACTGAGCTTTGTGTAACTGTGTGGGTTGTCTAGTGTGTGGCAACATCTTCCTTTTGCATCTCAGCCTTTCAGATCTTACTTTTCTGGATAATGTTAATGGCACATGAGTGGGAAAGATCTTATAACACAATGCACTGCCCCCGTCTGTATATGTTCAGGGCCTGAATGCATTTTCTCTTTACAACAGGAGTCTTATAGAAAAAGTTCTGACCTGCTATTGTCTTTTTCAGAAACTCACCCTCAACAGACAGCAGGGTATGGCTGTATACATCTGAAACATATGTTCACCTCTTCAGACAAGAGAAACAGCATGCGTCATGACCAGCAGATATTTCATATTGGCACAGAATGATTTTATGTCAGATTGGAAGCTGCTAGATGCTGTGAATGGCAAAGATGACTCCAGTTATCCCTTTCAGAGTAGAAAAGAATAAAAAATAAAGCACGAAATGCATACACACCATGTCAGAAACATTTACAACGTTCTGTGTCTGCATGTAATTGAAGTGAAAGTGGCCTCACACCTGCTGTTCAGCTGGGAGATGTGCCGCAAGATAACTCTGACACAATAGCATGTGGAAAGCCTTTACTTCAAAATGTTGCAGTCCATATTGCTTCCTCTGCAACCCCCTTGATGATAGGGAGGGTAATTTGGCTGAGGCTTTATACAATATTTAACTTAGGTGAAAAATCTGTCTCTTTTAGGAACATGTAGTCAATGATTTGGATGGATCATTTAGCTTTTCTGTTAAGACTGGGTTTTTTTAACTTGGGAAGGAAAAAAAATGTGCTTCCAAAAGTCCTGTGATGAAGTACAAAGAAATGGTTATTGCAAATGTAGGTAGGAAAACTCCTGAGAGCTCTGCTCTGTGCCTTACTGAGCGCAGAGAGGAGAGTTTTGGTTAAATAACTACATGTGCACTGTCACTATTAATATTATTTTTGCAGTTATTATACTTAGCACCTTCATTATAATAATTTTTAAGGTTCCTAATAGATGTATTACTCTAGATATGTTTACCAAGATAGCCAGTTAGTTAAGATTTTAACTGCTGCACAGCTTTATGGGGGGGAATAAAGCTTGTAGAGCAGATGAAAAAGCAGTTGGGGAAAAGTGAAATGAATATGGATTTTTTTCTTCATAGCTTGACCTGGGTTACCTCATCCATGGAATTTACAGAAGCTGTGGATGTCACATCTGACTAAGAGTTCAGTTCAAACTATTGCAGAAGGCTGGATCAAGGCTCTGGTGGAACCGCAGCCCTGCGTGGAGTGCTTGCTGTGGTTGGGAGTTTACCACATGGTGTTGTGGGGCAGAAAGCTGAATCCAGCACTTCCTATTTTTCATTTGCTTCTAATTTACATCTGTCAACAGATTTGAGAGGGGAGCCCATGTGTATCTGAATTGTTCATTTCTGTGCTCTTTTGCAATTCTGCTTTTGATGTAGCTGCAGTGTTAAAGAAAGGACTTTGGAATAAGGGTTAGTCCCTTGTCCTGCACTGTTGGCACAATGTATGCGGCTGGACCTGGCTCATGGTCTATGAAAGTGAGTAGAGTCCAGTGACTTCAGTGGGTGTTTGCGTCAGGCTCAGGGAAGTGATAGTAACTGCATTTGCCTTTGCGTGATTGCAAGCAGTGTGCTGTAGTCAATGAACTCCTACTAGTTAACAAATGCATACAGAAAAATGTGTAAGTATTTGAAGTTAAGAGTAGCATTCACTTTTTTCATCCCTGAAAGTCTTGCTTTCTTGATGGTTTGGAGAAAAAATGTCAATCAATGAAAATTGAAGCTAGTAAGTCTTTTTGAAGAAGTAATTTTAAGCAATGTTTGCATTTTACACATACTTCGAGGTGAGCAAGATCTTTTTCATTTACATAGTTAGGTAATTTCTGTGTTATTTGTGTCCTTGTTTTCACTCATGGTGAGGACAATGCAGCCTGTAGCTCAGACCTCATTTTCAGAAAGAAGTTCAGGCATAGCAACATTAAATCTGGTCATGTAATCAGCATGGTCTGCAATATTACTACTTTAGGGACAGTGAAGTTTATAAATCAGCAAAACTCCAGTAGTAGAAAGCAGTGCATTTTAAAAGAGAAACACTGTTTAGAAGAATAATGATTAAGTGAGATGGAAATGATGTTACTCTTAACAAAACAATTTACTGAAACATTTTGAAAATGGAAATGCCAGCAGGCAATTTGTTTTGTTTTGAAATAGGCTTTAACATTGCCTTCTGCCAGTGTGATGGTAGGATGAGTGAGGAATATATGCAAACACATGCGTATATACAGACATGTAAAGATACACACACTCACACATCTATACATATGCTTCTGAGCACATACATGTGTGCAAGGAGATGATAATGCTTTCCTTTGTATCATTTATGTTCACCTCTTTAAACCTGATACCTATTGTAGTAAAAGCTCTAGGAGTCTTACAGCAATTGCATAATGGAAGAAAGTCTCTTCTTACAAAAACAATAGAGTTTTAAAACATGGTATTTAAAGAGTTTCAGTAGTACAGAATTTAGCTTGACAGGGCCTCTTCCAAGCCTTTTTGAGCACCTCAGGCTAATAGCAAAAGCAAAAAAACCTTTCTTTGTTGCAAGTTGTACTGTAGGGGCTATTCCAGACTGTAGTTTAGAAATCTGATAAATTCATTATTAATGTGGGAAGAGGGAAGATATGGAATATAGAGCAGAGGATACAAAGCATAACATTAGAGTTTCAGAGGAAAGCTGTTAAGAGTTGTGTTTTCCTAGAACTCAGGATTGTGCAAGTTGACCATTGTGTGCGTTTCCCTTTCTTATTTTGGTTAGATTTGCTTCTCCCACAGCATTAGTAGTAAGTACTGAAATGCTTGATACCAGTTTGTCCAGTTTCCTGTGTTATGCCCATGCTTATGGGCTTTGGACATGCTGCATTTCAAACAGCCCTTTGACTCAAAATGTGTTCAGAGTATTTGGGAAAGAAACCAAAACACACATGGAAGTGCATTTATATGCAAAATACATGTGATCCCTAAGAATCCTGGGACTGTGTGGGGAGGCCTGTGACAGAGGAAATGGAAGCATGGGACCAACTGGGGGCAGCTCCTGTCCTTGCAGGGACATTTGGCAACTGACCTTCTCTAGCTGTGGGTGAAACCATTACTCCTGCTTGTCTTCTCAAAGCATCTCTCAGTGCTAGTATTTTTGCCTTTGTGTGAGGCATCACAGGGTCTTGTTCATAACCATCTGAGCTAACGCTTTGGGGGTTCATCCCCACATGCGGATATCTGAAAATAAGATTTCAGCAGCACACGAGCTAGGTGGCAGCAGGCTGGCCAAACATGCAGCATAAGATTTCAGGCCCTAGGAAAGAAGATAAATCGTGTGCTGTCATGCTGGCATCTACATATCTCACCCAGCAGAGAGTGTCACTTCAGAAAGGTTACACTTCCTCATGTATTCAGGACCACTGCTGTTTAAACTTGTTATTCAAGATCCCCTAAAATCTGGATCTTTTTCTCATTGCTTGGGATATAGTAGTACATTATTGAGTGCAGGGTTGTTTGGGTTCCATCAGAAGAGGAGTGGCCAGCAGGGACAGGGAGGTGATTGCCCCTCTCTACTCTGCCATCATGAGGCCCCATCTGGGTACTGTGTCCAGATCTGGGGCCCCCAATAAAAGAAAGATGTGGAACTGTTGGAGTGGGTTCAGAGGAGGGCCACAAAGATGATTAGAGGACAGGAGCACCTCCCCTATGAAGAGAGGCTGAGGGAGCTGGGCTTGTTCAGCTTAGAGAAGAGAAGACTCATTGCATGCAGGACCTGAAGGGAGCAGAGAAAAAGGAGGGGAATCAACTTTCTAAAAGGGCAGACAATAGCAGGACAAGGGGAATGGATTAAAGCTAAAGGAGGGAAGGTTTAGATTAACTAACAGTCGGTTAGACGGGACATGCTACACCTTGTTGAGGAAACACTGCAATAAGGTAAGGTAACGGGGCATCTTGCAGAGCATCTGTGCAGATCCTACTGCCTTTATGGCATAGAAACAACTTACCAAAAATATTTATTTCCTGTGTCAATCTTTACATCTTCAAAGAACTGGAAAAACGAAAATTCCTCATAACCAAATTTGAAGCAGGAAGGGTATATATTATTACTATAATATCTTGCTCTTAGGAGTGAAGTTATTGAAGCAGATTGCAACACTTCTTGCTCAAGCGGTGTAACATGTCATTTTATATCTTTTCCTGTTGGAATCGATATAGGGCTGTTTGCAGACTAAGGAGCTATGCAGCATGAATCCAGGTGGTGTAACTTGGTACCGCTTATTGCCTGCCAAGGGCACAAAGGGAATCAAATCAGAGCCAAAATAGGAGCTCAGATGTTCCAGATGATAGTTTCAGAAGTATTAACGTGATATGTTTATGTTGCCCTTCCAGAGGTTTCACATAAGCCAGTTGAGAGAAATTAAGATGATAACTTTGGGCCTCATCCTATGCACTTTGCCTGCTTGTGGCAGAAACCCTCACGTCTGTACCTTGTTCCATTTAATGCTAAGCTTTTGTATTTGCGGTTCAAATGCTATCTACAGAGTCAATAGGGTATGTAATTCCTGCCAGTTTCTGTGCTGTGCAACTGTCACATTTCATCCTTTGTCAGCAGCAGCTCGGGGAAGCAGTCCTTCCTAATTTCAGCAGTTAGTGATATCAAAGATCAGAAGATTAGGTACGAAATCATGACACCAAAAATGGGCCCCTCTGACAGCACCTCCTCTGGAGTTTTCCTATCCAATACACACACGTCGGTTGCTTGAATTCACCTACACCTTCAGCAGCCTGAGCTCTCTTCTGGACTAGAAGATTCCAGAGCCACATTGTGGGGAAGTGGCTGTTTATGGCATTGTTCCCCTGAAATTAGGACATTAATTCTGGTTAGGAAGCTCAGGCTGCTCACTGACAATGCTGCACAAAGCATCTGTGCAAGCTGAGGATTCTGCCTGCAGCATTTCAGTGATAGGAACAAATGTACCTCACCAAGAAATGACCCTTGGGACAACAGGAATCTGTCAGAATCCCCTAACACAGCTGTTTCTGATGCGGACATCATATTTTGCCTCAGAAAGTGAAGTTCTTTATCAGTTCACAGGCAGCCCACTCTAGCTTTATGAACTTACAGGAAGATTCGGAAAGTTATTCGAAGAAGTGAGCAATATTGATGCTGCACTCAAGGCAATAATTGGGCTCTGTAGAAACTTGTTCTTTTATATTGCATTGAAAGAGTGAAGCACCGAAACACCCCGTGTGATAGACTTCGGAGATATTTCTTGATTTTTTTGTCTTTTCTCCTATTATTTTATCAATACTTTTAGCATGGCTTTTTCGTCAAAGTATGGAATAGATCCTCACCTTTCACTTCTTTACGTAGGTCTCTGATTTAAAGTAAAACACAATGTGTGATGGGCTGAGAGCCATTTTTGGTAAATCCTATTACTATTTAAAAAAAAACCCCATTATCTTCTGCCAGCACAGAACAGATATTAAAAAGAGGTGGAGACGATTTGTAGTAAACTAGTATAAGAAGTCTGTCTTACCCAATTAGAAGCCTTTCTTGTAACATCAACTTATGTTTACATTATAATTTAGCTTAGATACCATCCTGAGGAAAGAGGTTGAATGTAAATCTCTTTTGTCAGTGAGGATGTGGATTCACTACATGTTGCACAAAGCACAGAGAGATCTGAGCTAGTTTTAAAATCTCATGTCAGGGTAGACACCTGCACTGCCATAGCGCTATTGCTTCTGTACTAGTTCTCTGCTGTACATATACTTACTTGATAATGCCCCTGACTTACAGACAGCATGCATGGACACCCTACAGCAGATGTTTCCTATATTGTCATAGTTTCCTCATCTGGTTGCAAAGGTTATTGTGTAGATTTTGGTATTTCCCCCCACATAATGACCAAAACTGCAGTGTGAGTCAGGAAATCAATACCAGACAATCTGCATCAAAGTACATGGGAGTTTTTGCCATTAGCATTCATAGAGATGGGATTCCATCCTCTGTGCTTTTTAGCAAAGGCACCCCGGGATGACCTGCAAGGGCAAGCAGGGACCCATCCAGAGGGAGTGCTGGTCAAACACTGCTCAGAAGGAATAGGATAAGTCTTTGTCCCCTCAGACAATACACATTTCGCCTTGCTTCCCAAAGGCCACTGGAAAGCTCTTTGGCTGCAAGCACAAATGGACACCAAAAACCTGGGGAGCCCCTTAAAGTCTTACCCTGGTCCAGCCAACCACTCAGATCCTTTTCATTATTAAAATCTCTTTCTTGAAGTGATTTTGAGGATTGACAGAACAAGCTTTTCAGATAAGTTTAATATTTTTTCTCAAATAAAATGATATCAAGGATCAAAGTATCAAATTGCTGTCAATGTTGAATGCTGTATTCAGTGTTCCACCTTTTCTAGTTACATGTTTGAGTATCAGCTTTCCTTCTAAATTAAAGTTGGTGTTTTACATGTTTTTAACATTTTTCTCTGCAAACATCACTCGATGGCAACTTTAAATGGCAAGGCCAAAGCATGAGACATTTCCCTTGTAGGGAAGCCCATGTAGGGCTCTTAAGGCTCACAGAGCACTTTTTGGTGGGGTTTCAGCAGCTCTGAACATTTTCTGGTGCTTAACTCACTTTTCAGATCTGAACAGATAATCCTGAGTAACATAAAAGGAGAGAAACAGGCTGGAGAGACTCTTCAAAGCACAGCTCTAAACAAAAGAAATATGGGGTCCTTGTCCTGTCTGCTTCACATTCCAGCTGCAAAGATTTCAGTCCCTTCTGGTTTCCTTATCTTGGAAAAGAGATAGCATTGCTTGCTTACCGCACACAAAGGCTGCAGGAATTAATTGATTTAGACATACAGGCTGCTTTTGAAAGCCTGGAACATTATTAATATGAACCACTACCTGCCAAAGACATGACCAGCTAACCACTGCACCCTCTGTGACAGTGCTTTACGGAGTCGCTGAAATCATTTCCAACCTGCAGATGATTAAGGAGGCCAAGCAGAGCTTTCTGTTCAGAAAATTAATTTTTCCACTTTATCCCCAAACTGTATCCCTCTCCTTGCTTTTGCTCATCAGGGTTCAGTTTCTATCCAGGGTGCCTGTGGGATCTACCTGGCAGGCCCAGGGTGAGATTTCAAGGGGCTTCCCAGGTTTTAGCACTGGTTTGTAACTTACTTGGGGACGAAGATCTTTCCACTAGCTGCGTTGTCAGAGCAGGAATTCACACTGCTATTTTTAATGTCTGTAGAGTGGTTGTATTTCCCAGGGGGATCCTGGAGGCATTTATCCATCTTAGACTTCCTTCCACAAACCGCTATTTCAAAATGGCAGCTGGCCGTGGCAGGCACCTATTCACTGTGCTTTAGTCATGACTGTTGCTGCAGACTTCTAAGTAGCACTGTGCTGAGGTGGTTTTTGTGTGGTTTTTTGTGGTTTTGTTTTGTTTTGGGTTTTTTTTTTCCCCCTAATTGCTTCCAGATCACCCCTGAACAGCAAGAAAATATTTCTGCGCCTTGTTGATCTTCTGGATTGTGCAGATCCTGTGCCATTGGCTTTAGTACCATATTTTCTGTGCCTTCAAGCTATTTTAGTATTTTTTGCTCCTCTCTTTCCTTCTGCTTCAAAGCTCCGCAGTTATGCTTTGTTGGACAAGTCACATTCCAGGAAAAGTTAAAGTAAGAAATAAGTCACTGGCAAAGATGTGTATCATATATATGATGTAAGTGTAGCAAGCGAGCTTGTTGCTTTAGCTTTCGCATGTACATTTACTGTTAGCAATGGTTAAAATAGTTTGGGATGAACAGTTTCAAATGTTTATGTGATCAAACACAAACTTTTTGTGAAAAAAAACCCAGATTAATCAATGTTCTGAATTAAGTTAACATTTTGTGGTTTTGGTTTTGGAACATTTTTGCGGTATTTTCTCTTAATGTTAACAGTTTGATTCTGTATTGTATGCATGCATTGGATAAAAATTTGAACAAACTAAGTGCTTTGATAAGTTTGTGCTACCATTCAATGAATGTATTTATTGTCTTTTACACTGAGGATTTTTTTTTTGGGGAAAAACACCCTAAATTGCCATTTTTCATTCTGAAGGTACAGCAGGAGAAGGCACCATCTCACAGTGCAGAAGCCATAGTGCACTAGTGTGTCCTGGCACACAGATCTTGAAGAGTATGTTAGATTTATCTCTTCCCATTGAAATATCTGGAAAATTCCTGTTTTAGTTTGGGTTGGGTTTTTTTTTCCCCCATTAACCAGGACTTCATCATTTCAAAACAGCACAATGCTCTAGAAAGGCATAACGATATATAAATACAAAGACATTTTATTTAAAAGTAAAGTGGCTTGGGAATAGATTTGATGTAACTTGGTTATCACTAGTCTAGCACTCCAGTACATTTAAACTCAAATAATTTCATAGGATCACAGACTGGTTTGTGTTGGAAAGGACCTCAAAGACCATCTAGTCCCACTCCCCTGCCATGGGCAGGGACACCCTCCACTAGCCCAGGTTTCACAAAGCCCTATCCAACCTGGCCTTGAACACTGTCAGGGAGGGGGCAGCCACAGCTTCTCTGGACAGTTTTTTATTCCATAGCCCAAACAGAGAGGTGTTTCAGGCATTCAGTCATACTCTGTGTAGTAGACCACAGATTTATATCTTTACCTAACCTCTTTATTTTCCATCAGTAAAGGATGGACAAATGATAAAACTCAGTCTGGGCTTTCTGGGGAAAACATTACAAATATTTTTTCAATCTTGCATGCATTAAGTTAAAACACATCCAAAAAACCAAGAGGAATAGGAAACAGGAAACAATCTTCTAGCAAAATTGTTTGTGTAATTGGCAGCACACCTTTCAGTATGTGAGGGGAAGTAAAATGTTGTGACAAACTTGAGTTTTGCTTTATTCCCCAAAGGGCTGTCTTAGGCCCCATGCACAAATCTGGATGAATTTAATCAGACCTGATTTTTGCAATGTGTTAACTCAACCGGCATACTTGTATTCATGATTACTCCTCTGTAACTCTGAACATGAACTGCCTCAGTTTCAATTTCTGCACATAAAAATCCATTATTTCCAATTTTGTCTGCAATTCCACATAAAGATCCAGTCCCTTTCAGAGGAATTTCAGGGATTTAATTCAAAATCAAATTAACCAGCTGGATTTTTGAATGGGGAGGAAGGGTTGAAATTGCAATCTTTTGACTCTCCACAGAGCTGTAGGAAGAACTCAGACATTTTTAATCACAATGTTGAAATATTGCAGACAGTATTACATTATTTTGGCGAGACCTTTATTAAAACGTGCAGTGGCTTTTAAACTCTACTTAGATGTTTAAATGGATTTCAATGTATTAATTTACTTGAGGCTTTTAATAAAATCTTTTTAATGTCATTTTATTATTTTGTCATGTTTAGGAATTTTTAATTAAAGATTTCTTCAAATTACTTTTTTGACATTGTTAACACAGCTCTTGTTCTGTGAATAATAAGATAGAGATAAGGGAAAGGGTATTATTATAGTGATTGCTTACATTTTGTTGCAACTAAATGCTCTGTCGCATTTATTTCAATCCTTGGTGCTTAGCAGGAACTTCTGGTTTAATCTGATAGACATGTGCATTCTTTTTTTTCTGGGTGCCTGCTATATTAAAATACAGCGTGTAGCCTTTGAATCCTTTTGAAAATGAGAAAGAAATATTTTATTTTAGACATTTTGACTAAGATTTCAGGGTCTGGTAATTGTTTACAACCATTCTGTATTTTATAATAATAAATTAAACATATTAGTTTTCACTTGGGAATTTAGAAATATTTAATTCTTATTTCCATTCGCACCATTTGGAGGAGGTTATTATTATCTTTGTTTTGACAAGAGGACTGCAAGTGGCAGAACAAAATGTGGTAGTAGATGCTGCTTCCATATACTTTTTTTCACAGGTGCTATCACCCTGAAATCTTCCTTCTCCTCCTTTTTCTGAACTGAAACAGTTCAGAAAATTAAAGCATTTCGCACACAGAAGTCAATGACTAAGGCCATGACCAGTTTTGAAGGCAGCAGAAAGCCAACAGAGCCCCTGGTTTTGTTGCCCTCTCAATTGGTGCTACTAATATTTAGATACTGAGGGGCTGGAGCCCAGGCTCTGTGGGCAGGGAGTGGGGCAGCATTGTCCATCCAGGGGAACTGCTCACCGTGTGCAAGGGGTTGGGGGCTCAGCCTGTGAATTGCACGCTTCTCTTTCTGCGCTTGGAATCCTGTCTTGGTTTTGTGGGCTGAGTGAAGGTCAGGTGTTCTTAAACTGATAAAGGATGTCCTGAAAGAGAAACTATTTGACCGTCCCAATGATGAATGGCTGAAGAGAAATCAAGAAAAGCTGAGCTTCAGCTTGGTGTCCAGTTAAAAAAGCAAACTTATGTTTTGTGCCAGACATCTGTGTCTTTTTCTGAGGAAAGTCCTAGGAAAAAGACTCTGGCCTTTCTCCACCTGGAGGCTATGAAGAAGGCATGAGAGCTTAGTTTGTTTTTTATGTAGTGTGTACTGTGTTATGTCCCAGGATGCTGGAAGCTCTTAAAAGTGGAGCTGTCTATTTCTATTCAGAACCTGAGCTTTACTGATCACCAGGTGCATGGTGTAGTTTCCAAACCGCTACCCTAAATTGTGCTCTGGCTAGTATTTCTTTCAGTATTTCTTGCCCTCTGGCTGGAAATAGAGAGGGTATGCCCTCATGGCATCATTTACCTATAGATGCAATTATAGCGCTCTTAATGAACATGTAATGCTCTCAGTATATGCAATTAAGGCCCTCAGTGAATTCTGCAGTTCCTTTAAAAAATCTAGAACCCTTTGATGGGATGCATGTCATGTCCCGTGTTCAATGGAATATGGGTGAGTATTTGCCTACAATCCCTTTGTGCTTTGCTGTTCTCTTAAAGGCGTCGCCTTCCTCTTCTTGTATAAAGAAAGCCTCTGGGTTGGTTGCTTTGTTTATTTACTTGCTTGTTTTCCAATTAAAATCCTGGATCTTGCCTATTCTGAAAGACTTCGTTGCGTGAGAACACAGGGAAATTCACGTCACAGATCATCTGGTGGTTTTCACTTTAAAGTATACTTTGGTTTGGTTTTACCAGCATCTTGTAAAGAAGAAAAAAATATCTTTGATAAAGCAATCCTTTCTTCAATTGTCTCTTGTAGGAATTCCCAGTTCATATCTCTATCATCCAAATGATTCTTCTACTAGAAAGGTTTCAAGCTCATTTTTTTGTCTTTCTTAAATCACATTTTATTTCACATTGATATTAATGGAACGTCGAGACCCGGCTCGTGTTTTGGCAGCCTAAGATATTGCAACGCCTCTGGACAAATCGGGAAAGTACTGTAAAGATTATTTATTTAACCGTTTTTGGGGGCAGCTATAACAGTTTGTTAATTTTGAACTTACAGAACCTGAAGTAAAGATGCACTTATATTGGTCAGGTTGCTAGAAGACCAGCAAAATTACAATCTAATGATAACTTCCCTCAAGAAAAAATAGGATCAGCCTAGTTTATGAAAAAATAGTGGGACAGAGGTAGAAAGAAACAAAGCAGATTACATTCCTAGAATATTTTTTGCATATGGCACTTCAGTAGATTCTGTTTAGCTCTACAGAAAGTGATGCATTTGAAAAGTGAAGATGTTCCCCAGAGTGCAGCTGGGCTCTCCCAGCCCCCCAAAGGAGTTCCAAATCTGGTTCTGGTTGAAGACAAAACAGCTTAGCAGTAGAAACAGAGCTGGAGATGACCAGACCTTGTTTTCCAGTTTTAATGTATCCTGTGTAAAACTATCAGGCTATTTTCCCAAACATCCTTAATAAAGAAAGAAGTGGAATTCTTCAGAAATTATTACATCATCCCAGATTTCTGACTATATGCATATGGGTTGTCACATAAGAAATCAGTAGCTGTGCTGCAGTCACGGGACTACTCAATGTATAAACGTGCATTTGTTTTCCAAAATTCAGGGTTGAAGTAGCAGACAGAGAGGGAGATGCAAGGTGCCATTGAGTAATTGGACTGCAGTGTTTTGATGGACATTTCAAGTGTTAGTTTGGAGGGAAATTAGGTGCATATGTTCAAACCAACTTGCAATATTGAAGAAGACTCATGCACTGTACAGAGCGTGGAATTACCCATCTGCCACTGTGTAGCTGCTGCAGTGTGAGTCTCTGGTATGAAAGCTGTACGTTTGATGGAGACAGGTAAAGGCCAGCTTGAGTCCAGGATGGTCATAACCTTGCTCATTGGCGTTTGTCAGCTTCTGTCAGCTGTCTCTGTGATGTTGACATATGCATGGCTATGTCAAGCTATAAACATAGCTCTGTACCAATATAAATTAGTTCTCTTATTTTAGCTCTGAGAATGGCTGGGCACCAATAGTTGTAACAGACTAGTTCCTGGCATGTCTTTTAAACACCTTTTACAGTAATTTGAAAGTCTTGTTTATTTAAAGACATTTTTGGCTTGATACAATTTAAGGTTGGGGTAGAAGTTACTAGTTAGCTAAATTAAAAAAAACCAACCAAAACCCCCAAACAAACAAACAAACAAAAAAACCACCCCAGAAACCACCTCCTAAAATTCCAGGTCTGAACAACACAATTCCAGGATATCTAGGCCAAATTCTTCAAATTATCTGGAGTGCAGGTTCAGGCCTGGAGTACAGGTACATAGGCATCCAGTCAGCATGCACAGGTAATTGTATGTCTAGCTATAGTTCTGGTGCTGGACATGCAATGGGCACTTGCGTGCCCCCCATGTGAAACAGTGGCCAAGATTTCTCCACAGTTGCCTCAGTGTAAGTGTGGAATAGCTTTCTCCTGCCTTCAGTACCAGATCTAAAGCAGTGGAAAGCAGATGGACACAGTATCACAGCTGCATTTGAATCAGAATGTGACCATTTTGAGTGTAAAAAGTGTTTCATTGGAATGAAAGCTGATACTTCTTAGAAAAAATAAGGTTTTATTTGAACCAAAATTATTATTAGAAATAATTATGTCAGAAATATTACTCCTGCCTGTGTTGAGGCAAGTATATATATTTTAGTAATATGTTTAAATTATGTCAGAAAGCACATTTTTGTAATGATTATTAGGGGTTACATGACAGTAGTTATTTCATTATTCATACTCAATATTAACAATTTATTAAACTGTAATAAAAGTACTGAGCCACATCTATTGCAGGCTGAAAGTTAGGACTGTGAAATGTTATCCTTCAAACCTATTAAAGGTGCAGAGTTAGGAGAATGCAAAAAAGAGGAAAAAGTTAGGATGATATTTCTGAGGATCTAATGATGACAGAAGACTACTCATTGGACAGTATTTTTATTTTGCCTTTATTCTGACTCATTAAAGGTGCCTAGCTGGTCTTTATGCTACGCCTGAGTTTGTGCTAAAATAAATACAATGTGTAAAGGCAAGCTCTCCAGATATCATACTAGAGTCAGGCTTGGGTCTACCTTTTGCCAGCTGTCCCAGCTTAGTGGCATATCATGTCTTTATGACTGTGCTGAGTTCAGGCTCTGTCTGGTTGGTCTATTTTGACTCTAAACTCTTGATAGCAGGACCTTCAGCTGAGTTATACACTTGGTAAGTACAGCTCTTGTTTCATGAATACTTCTACAGTGCAAATTAAAATTGTCACGTTTGTAAGTATAAAAATTACATACTCAGAAAAAAACAAATGCCAGCAACACGATCTCACATCCAGCTGCTATCTTCCTGCTCGCTTGTACAGTCTGTAATTGCCATCCCAACTCACCATCAGTGGCATCCTCCTGCAACGAAGTCTGCAGCCCTGTGTTCTTCACATTGCTGCTTCCCAACTAATGTTGGATTTTCTTGGGCTCTGAGCATGTGGAGCAGGGGCCAAGGAGGGAGGGGTGAGCTCTTTGGAAATTGAGTTCCGTACTCTGCACTGTGTTTTATAGAGTTGGTAAAAAGAAGGTTGGTTGGGACTAAGCAACAGCATAAATCTGCTAGTCAGGGTCTGTTGTTGGGAGCATCAGCGTAGCTCCCTCACTACTCATTTTAAATTAAAAGCCTATCAAAAAGGGAGGTGGTAGTCTCTGCAAAGGTCAAGTTGAATATGAGTGCACGTGTACAAGGTGGAGAGCAATTGGTGTTTCCCTAATATTGTTGGAACAAAAATATTGACTCAATTTTTTTTAATGTGGATAATAGTGTCTAACTATTCTGTAGATGTTTGAAGGGGGTATGGGTGTGGAAATCTCAGTCCTTCACAAAGGAATTTGTTAGCTGAATTTTGCAGCTGGTGACCAGAGCAAACAGAGGGGAAGTGATACACCATAAGGATTACACTAGAATGGGGAAAACAGAACAGAAATCATCCGGGTCCCAGCCCACTGCACTGTTCTTTAGATCAGAAAAGAGTCATAACTTCAGAGTCAGTCTTATATCAAAATATAGTGCATTGCTTTGAAAAGATTATTTGTCATGCTGAAAATTTCCAAAGATGAGTCTTTAGAACAGAGGTGAAAAATCTGACTGTGTTATACAGTCCTTTCTTTGGCAAGTAGCTTCCAAAAGTTAGGGGTTACTTTTATATTATTTTAGTTATAATATTTTATATTTTTAATATTAAATTATAATATTTTATAATTTTTTATATATCTGTGAGATTGTGTTAGGTTGAGGGAACTCAGAAACTGAAATTAACTGGCATTTATTCCTGGAAGTAGTTTTAAAATCGCCTCAGAGGGTCACAGACCAGGACAGGAAGAACCCAGGAGGGCTAGCGGTGCTCAGGATCAAAACTTAGTCGTGCTTCTGCCCAGGATCTTGCCATGACCAATGGCACACAAACACCTCTGCCATTTCTGAAAGTACCATGGGTAGAAAAATTCAATACATTTCACTGCCATCTCCATTAAGCTATGTTGACAAACCAGACTACTGGCCATTTTTGTAGCGGATTAGTAATTAACTGGGTAGCCCAATTATCAGAACTACTTTGACCTCCCAGGAGAGAACACTTAGAAATCCCTTTCCCCGTATTATTTAAAATAAAAACACTGCACAACAATAGGTTTTATTGGCCTGAGCGATGGTTTGCAAATGAATCATAGGGTACAATGCATTGCAGTTTGAAGTTGCATTTGGTGGGTGTTAATAAGATCCCACTGTTTATGGATCAGATGGAGCGTAATCTGCTTATTTACTTTTTCCTGTGCAAAGCATCACTTTAATGCCAGTCTGCTGAGACTGGCAAAGACTGGCAGCGACACAGTTGCATCATTAGAGCAAAGGTGCCAAAACGGATGCTTGGCTCTTTCAGATCTCCAGCTCTGCAATGCTGTTTGTGCCAGCAGGCAATATTTATTAAATACTCCGAAAACCAATTCAGCTGCTTTAAATTACACTGGCAGCATAAAATTGTGTGCACTTAGCAGAGAGAGACACTAGTCTGAGCACAAGACAGGTCACAGGAATCCTTAAAGCCTGATTGCTGTGCTAACTGCAGGTCTCAGCTCCTCGCTTGGGCAAGCCTACATGAATGGGCACGGGTAGATCAGAGCTTGTGGTCCTCTGCATTGTCTGGGTGAAAATCAGCTCTGGTTCTGGTTCAGACCTGCCTGGGTGCATGAGTCTGAGGGGCAGAAGGCGTCTAAGGAGAGCTAAGGAGAGTTACCTGCCCTATTGCAGGAGTCCTCCAGGGTTGTTGCAGTGTAGGGTTGGGTTTAGGGGGAGTTCTTCTGAAAGTCTCTGTTCGGGTACTGGATAGGACCTTTACTACCAATGAGCAGAGACTGTGTTCCTTCTCTCTGCTGTAGTGGAGCAGCTGATGAGGCCGGAGTTCTAGATGCCATTCAGTGCTCTTGTAATGATGGGCGGAATCACACTAGAAATATTTCTCAAGGGCTTGGAAGAGAAATGGCTCTCTGTTGCTTCATGTCCTTCAAAACTGTTGCTTTTCACTTTTAAGCATGAAAATGCAGCTTGTTGCTGCTCTTGAGGGCATCATTAATCAGGTCTGACTGAATGTTCATCAGTTTGGTAGATTTATGTGTGTTTATTGTCATTGTAACATTTCATGTGCAGTTACATCCATTACATGGAGTCTGTGCAAACCTAGGCAGATGCAGAATCAAGGTTCATCAGGTGTACTTTTCCTTTGCTGATTCAGGGTCAGATTTTACCCAGCCAAGCCAGAGAGTCTGGGCTGGTTTTATAAATTAAGTTATATTTAATATTTATAGTGTTTGAAATAACAGGCGAGGGCACAAACTGAAATAAGAATCTGGTTCTTCCCAGTGTTGTATGAGTACATAGTAAGAAGAGTTTTACAGTCTAAACAGGTATCTAGAGGGGAACATTTTTTGGGGGGAAAGTTCACGGAATAACAAAGTGATGTGTGCAAGATCTCACAGCAAATTGGTTGCAAATCTTGGCGTGAACCTGTAACTCCTGCTTCTGGGACTGTTCCCTTGTTTCTCTCCAGCTCTTCCTGCCAATACAGAGTTATCAACCATACATGGATACACAGATGCCACAGTGGACCGCAAAGCCAGATCTTCAGCTTACTAAAAATCCGTGGTTTTTAATGATGCCAACAGGGCTATGCTGATTTACTGTATATAAGGACTTGTCACTACGTTTAAATTTTCCAGTATTTTTAAGATACAGGACCCTAAAGTCAGGACTTTCAAAATTTCTCACCTAATTTAGGCACTAAACCTATCTAAATGTAAACTGAGAAGTGGACGGCCTGATTTTTGATGAGTGATCCCACTGGAAACAATGGTTGCCTGAATCCTTTGTAGCTCGAATCACTCATGTCATTGCCAATATATATATATATACGATTGTGGGTGCCTAACGTCAGGCCATCTAGTTTGAGAAAATTGTCTCAAGTATTGCTGTGGGCTGCTAGGCATTTCAGTGTAGACAAACATTCCTCTTCCCTTTGTTCAGTTTAGCCATCTATCCTTCTGAGTTTTCTTAGATATGGTGTGTAGTTTGACCTTGTGTAAACAGATAACCCTTGCCAAATTCAGTTTAGCTTTTCCATAGGTGCTGCATAGAAGTGGATCAGGTTCTATATTTGGCTCTTTGTCCCACTGGACTGCTGCCAACTCAAACGGTACAGGACAAATCACCTATAAAAGTAAATTGGCAAAAATGCCTTCATTGCATTAAGCATAGCATTCTCAGGTTGATTCTCATTCTCAAGTTGGCTTACTTCTAAGATCAACGTATTTCTGAGGATGGTTACTTTCAGCTCCGGTGCCAACATCTTTTAATTTTCAACAGTGCTCTGAAGTGACCTCACAAGGTGATATAATAACTTTTTACAAGGAGATCTGGAGACTGTGGGAACATGTCAGACTGGTATTTCACTTAAATCTGGATGTACTGTGTGACATACTAACACAGCAGACACATCTGCTATTCCTAAGGGGCTGCGGGAACTTCAGTCTTGGGCAGACGCAATACGCAGGGCTGACAGAGCAGACAAAGAATCACAGCAAGTTACTATAGCAGGTGAGAGATGGATGCAGGGGAATTGAGCTGGGCTTATCGTGGTGCTGTGTGATGTGCAAAGTAACATAAAGCACGTGACTGTGTTTAGTGACTTAGAAATAAGGCATGGATGATGATGTACTAAATGCATATCCTGAATATAAACGTGTGACTGTTTATGGCTTAACTTCTGTCACTCTGCCAATAGCTTGAGGTCTGGTTCACAGTGACTGTACCTCTATAAATACCTCTGTAATTCCACTGAGCTTGATCTCATCTGCGGGACAAAAAGGATCATTAAAAACATGAGCGGTCACTAGTCAAGTCACAGTTTTATCTAGAAGAAACACTATATTCACAGATTCAGTAGTATACTGTGGGGTTTTGTATTTGTTTTGTTTTTAAACTCCCAAACAGTTGTTACATGCAGCTGACAGACCTGGCAAGGTTTTGAACTCTGCAAACAGCTTTTGATGCCTGTCCTTTATAGTCATGTAACTAATCAGTATCGCTTGCATTACTTTTCTAAGAAACAACTTGCCCCTCCTTTGTGAAAACTTTGTTAGGGCTTTCTTTTCAGTTTGTAATGTCAGTTATCTGAGGTAGTGGCTGATCTTTCTGTGTCATGATTTTCTAATGCCTTTAATGACCAATAAAATAAGAATTTCTGTCCCTTTGTTCTCCTCTTTCTTGGCCTTGTGTAAAATTCTTATTTCGTACCTTATGATTGGAATTTGATTTGACCATTTACTTACTTTATTTTGATCATTATCTTCTTACTGTTTTCTGCCTTTATTTTTCCTTTGCTTCAAAGCTTCCTAACATTGAATTAAATGAGTACGAGCAGCTAACAACAGCAAGGTAGTGCATTATCACTTGCCAACAGGGTTGTTCATGCTAGTGGTTTTGGTGGCCACCAGTTTAGCACCTCTGAACCTGCAAACCATTTCTCACTAACACCTGAATGCAGAATTGTCTGTGGGTATTGGCAAAAATAGGTGCCCGAAATAGCAGATTGCTCTAGAGCAGTTGTGTGGTCATGACCTTCTGATAGCTCTGCCTGTGCCAGAACACTGCAAATTCAGGCTGGATGCAGCTTGTAAAAGAAGATGAAGATAGGGGTAGGCTGGGGAGGGGGGTGGGGGCCTGTAAGTGAGCAGGAGGGCTTCTCCCTTTCCCCGGATAGCAGAAAGAACACCAGCAGCAAATCTGCAGAGCTCCAGCACTGGTTCTCTCACCCAGTTCTGTCTTCATCTCTTTTCCTTCCAACAGCTTGGGAATTCCATCTTTGTCTTGATCCAGGCACTCACTCCTTTGATACAGCTTTGCTTATGTTGCAAAGAAGCATCAGTTTTGAAGGAGGAGACTTTACAAAGCTCCTCAGACTCAAGAACATAAAAGGCGCGGCTATTTTCAGTGTAATGAGGCCCTAAATGCTTCAATCTTTTGAAATCTCCTCCCTAATACATAAGTTCAGTTAAACCACACTTTTATAGCCTTGTGGTTTTGGCACTTTGCTTGTAAAGTTCACCAACCACCAAATATTTTCTTACTGGAACAGCCACTGACATGACAGCGGGGTGGGGTGGACCATGGTGTCCGCCATTTAGGGAAGTTATTCAGGGAATAAAACTAGAAGTGCTGTGCTAGCTGCATGCGCCTTGGAGGCAATAATAGAAACAGTTGAGCGGAGTGCTTCTGCCTGTCCTGAGACACAGGATGTACATACAGTACTAATGAAGCAATGGCTTGCAAATAAAGCAAAGATGTAAGTCTTTCCTCTAAATGGTTGAGGCTGATCTCAGCAGTGAGATGACCTCAAGTCCCATGAAGGAGAGCTGAAGCAGGGTATAATTCGAGTAGAAGCTGGCAGCCATGAGTTGCAGCACCAAGGGAGAAGACTGATGGAAGGCTGGGTCTGACCCCACAAGCTGCGCCTGCAGAACTTTGTGGGAGGAAGCCCTTTCCTTGGGTACTGTCACATCTGTTCTGACTTAGTGTACCAGAAATCTCTTCTTGCGCTGGTGTTTGGGGTATTTTCCTTTCTTCAGAGGTGACATAGCCTCAAAGGCTTCATTCTTACTAATGGTCCAGGGCCTGTTTTCTGTCTCCTAGTCCACATGACACAGCACATGACAAATTTCTCTCTGGACTCTTATTTGGAAATATTGCCAGGACTGCAGTCATGCTGCTTCTGCGTGTGCTGTATCTGCATTTAATTACAGATATATATGTGGTTTGGTTTTGGTTTTGTTGGTTGCTTTTTTTTATGCCTGCCAATCTGTCACATTGTAAATAGCTAAATTCAAATAAAGAAGAGAAAAAGATAATCTCTGAGAACTCACCAAATAAGAAATGTTGCTCTGCATTTGTTGCATTTGTGGGGGTATGTTTGGCATTGTGTAATGGCATATTGGCTATGAGGCAGTAGTAAAATATGGGTAGCCTTTTAGCTGTGGAGAATGTAAGAAATTTGGTAGAAAAGGAGGGAAAGCAAGGGGTTGGAGGTAGTTTTAGGATCAACTGTCTAGTGGCAACAAGGTGACATTTAATTTCCTAAACTACATTGATCCAGATTGCTGAAAATAAGTCAGAGAAGGGATAATTTTCATATTTCACTTAATTTATAGGAAGACCTTGTAAATTAATTTATGGGTAGTCAGGTAAAGTTTAATTACACCGTGCAAAGAGAACGTGGCGTCTTTCTCAGTACTGCTCCCGTGTGGGTAACTTTTAGAAACAGATTCAGAACATCGTTAAATAATAGACTCTGGAGACTGAATTGGCTCTGTGACCATTTATAATCCAATTAACAAGAAATAAATAAACAAACACATGAACAAATCCCAAGCCCCATCCAAACTGACAACACAGACAAAAAATGCATTAAAGTTTAACTCCCATAAAGTTTTCTTTAATGAAGAGGAGGCACTAAAGTAAATGCCACGAAATTGCTTCTTTTAGCAAACTGTAGGTATTAACATAATTTGGATTTGAGTTTTCTTCGGTTTTTTTCTGAAGCACCTGACAGTCCCCAATATCTTTCCAATCAACTCCCTGTTATTGTTCTCGTGATTTTTGCAAAACGCAAACAAGGAAATGAAAAGCATTACAGCATTTCATCATATGCAGCAGGATTTAAAGCTGCTTTGAAGAAATTGCACCTCATTATGTGAAAATACAGCCATCCAGTCTGAAAATAGCCCAAGATGATAGAATGCATCAACTTGTCTATTTAGAAACACAAGCAACCTTAAGTTTATTTCCCCAGTGCTCTGTTCTCCAGCGGTTCCCCACTGAATACAGAATGAACGTAAAGATTTCTGCCTTATGTTCAAAACCCTACAGAGGATTTGCTAGGGGGGATTCTTAGCTGTTATAGGGAGTTTGCAAAGTCATATCTGGACAGCCCTTCCCCAGCACCATTGAGGAAACAAAGTAGGAGGACTAGATTGAGTGATGACTTATGGGCAAGTTCACAAAACAAGCTGGGAATGGAGCCAAATCCTGTGACATTCACTCTAGTCTCACAGCAGCCAAATCACACCGGCTGCCAAAGCTACTCAAGTAAGCACATCTTTCTCTATAAGCATCATCTTTTATAAGAACTTCTACGGTAATAGTGAATTTTCTAATCTCAGGACGCAAAACAGGATACTCTTCTATGTCAGTTGCAAAATTTATTTTAGGAAGCAATTAGCATGTCAGCCCAGGAGGATCCATCAGACATGTTTGTTCCTTTGATTTGACTGTCCAGCCAACACATTTTCCCAAATCTCAAGCCTGGGAAGGGAAAGAAAGAAGAAGAAAAGCTGAGGGAGAAAATTGTTATTCTCTGGCATCTCGGCAGCATAGAATTGAAGGTAATATGCACAACTAGATTAATTGGAAGGAACACATGGGACAAAATTTTGTTAAATAGCATTGTTCCTTGAATGTGTCATTTGGTCATAGTGAAACTTTTGCATCCTACCTACTCTAATTTGAAACTTGAACCTGGAAAGTTTCCTGCCTGCCTCTTGGTTTTGTGTTTACATTTGAGGTGCATGCACACGTGTATCCTCATGCCCACTTAGGCCCACTCGGAGGCTCATGTTTTCCGATAGGCTCCTAGCTAAAAGGGTGCATGAAAACTTGTTTCGTGACTGTGCTTCTAGAAGACATGGGGGATCGACTTCTGAGCTGCTATACTGAACAGACACCGGACAACCTTTCCATGTGCCCTAGACAATACACAAGAACCCAAATCATGTGCCGCAGCCTCCACCATCAACATAGTGGCTGCATCTATCTGGGTGACCATAGAAAAGTATAAATATTTGTCTTTCATAAACTACATTAAGAAGGTAAATGCTTACCTTAGTTATGAATGAAGTGAAGCAGCTGCCTGTCTGGGCAGAGGTACTTTTAAAAGGATGCGCTTTTATAACATGTCTTTGAAGCATCAACCTAAGTGTTACCCTTTTTGTTTTTATTAACCAGCTACCTATGTTGCCTGTGTGTGTTGATGAGCTAGTACTTCACAAACTGTGATTATAATCCATATTGTAATTAATAAAAAACACATTTGACTGAGACAAAGCTTGGAACCCATGATTATGTAGCTGTACTGAAACAGATCTGCCAAGAGGTTTGAAGGATTGGAGACAGAAGATGAAGTAATTAATTAAGGAATTATGATGGTAAGGTGAAAAGTCCCTAGAGAGAAGTATGTCAAGAGCTATTTTAGGGAAAGTATCTAGAGTTTCTGCATCTCAAAAATGTTATGCAAATCTTCAGTGGCAATGCTTGTGTGTGAATATAATTTCTCTCTTGTGTAAGTGCTCTCAATTCTGGGGTCTCAGGTTTTTACGACAGATGCTGAAAAACTTGGAGGCTGTTCTTACGTTATGCTCTTCATTGAGGCAGCTCATACACATCAACAGTAAACCATCAGTCAATGTGCCAAAAAGGTACAGGAGAGGATCTTTCAGGAAGTGAAGGTCAGGGTGAATGTTTGCCCAAGGGAAGAAGGACTGAATGTCAGTTAAGTAGGACACAGAGCCCTTGGCTAATGCTGAGGTCATCTCTTTCCTGAGCTCTGCTTAAAAACCCTTTTAAATCACTAGAGCAGTTTACATTAAAAAAACCCCCACAATTCTACCCCAAGCTCAGAGAGAGTAAGACCTACCAGACTGTGGCTTTTCACACTTGTGCAGTACCCAGATCACATAGAATCATAGAATATACCGAGTTGGAAGGGACCCATAAGGATCATTGAGTCCATTTACCATATTTTGATGTCCATTTGCCACAGGTTTCTCCAGTTCTGTGCAATGCTTCCCATTCTTCAGTTGTACCGGTGTGAGAAAAAGGATTAAAATACATTTCTTTGCTTCATGGGTATCCTCTGTTCCTGTAAGTTATTTTGAAATACGCTGTTATAACTTTCACATGATTAAATGCTTCAAGACACATGGCATATCCTATAGTCTGCGTGCACACAGACACACACGCAGACACACAGTAATCTCATGTAGTACATATACAAATGTTCTCATTATTGTTTCTATCTATTTTTAATAGTTTCCATTGTGTTATTAGAAAATTCTTCCTGTGAACTGGCAGTTGTGCACTCAGTGTATTTATTTTTGTAAATGTTTATCTTTTGCTTACTTATTTTGATTTTTAGAAGAAAAAAATTGGTGACCACATTATTATATTAAACATGCATCTTTCCTCTTTTTTTAAAGTCGATAATACCTTTTAGCCCCCACATTAGAATAATTCCATATTCTAGTCTATTTTAACTGACGCTAATAATGATCTATGTTTTGGTTTGGATAATGAGCAGATTGAGAGGAACATTTTAAGAGGATTTCATGCCATTTCTAAAGCAAGCAAGGAGACAAACGAACAAACGAAACCGAATAAAAGATAAGCCAGAACAACTTCCTTGTTTCTTTTTGCTGTTTTCTGGTGAGCTGGAATTTTTTATGCTTTTGTGCCTATTTCAGGGAATGCTTTCGCTTATTTAGGAAGTAATTTTCACCTGATCCTGAGGTGGAAGAAGTAAGGCAACAGTGTATGTTGCTTAAACATGGCAGATGACAGAAAAAGTAGTAGTGACCAAGCATGGCGATCCTAGGACGCAGAAAGAAGGAATACTTGCAATTTGTACATGTATCTCTTTTGAAGATCAGGGATGATAAAACATTTCCTTACCTTCTGCCCCTGTTGTATAAGATGTTTTTGGAGCAGTGCTGCTGTTAAAAGTTGTTTTGTGTTGGGATATTTGCAGCACGCCTGGGCCTGAACCAGGAGGCACTGCTGTGTAACGCATCATGCGTCACTGGGGAGATACCCCCATGGTGTATGCTCAGGGATCCAGGACCTGTGATCAAACCCAAGCTAAACGGTTCTATTAACAGAAAATCACTATTGATTATGACCTATATTTTCACACGTTTTTAATGCAAGTTCATGCCATTATGCAGACACACTTTTTTTACCCCAAATAGTGGAAACTTGGTCTTGGGCTTACAGCCAGGCGTGGTGTGAACGTGACATCTGCCTATGTGATGAATGTAACATCCCAGCATACCTAGCTCATCTGTACCTGATTCCTTCAGTAAGTTCTGGCATTTTTCCCATTGATAAGGATGAGATAACCTACTCTGAGCCCCAGCCATGCATCTCAGACAGCAAAAAATGGCTATTAAAATCCAAGTCAACGGCTAGAGTCTGTTTAAGAGGTGTTCTATAAACAAAATATGTAGGTACAAAAATACCCAGGCAGATCATTTCCAACTATTGGAGTAGCCAGCACTGGAAAAGGAGCGCATGAATTTCTGCAGTCACCCAGGCATGTTTTGTTCACCAGACTGTCATGTCTAAATCCATACAGAGAAGTGAGCTGTGCTGCCTCCTAACACTAATTGTAAATGGAGCTATTATGGAGCCAGGAAAGTCATTATGATGGTTCTCTGTCTAAGTCATCAGGCAGCCTGTAAAACATGCCATCTTTATGATGGTAAGTGTTGTATGGCTGTAAGAGCTGTATATCATGCCTGTTGCACCAGAGAGGCACCTGCTGACTGTTCATATGCCAGCTTGTAAAAAAGTTATGCAAACATCTTAGCTACAAAATCTTCCTTTTATGTTTAATGAAACCAATCCGAACTTCGGTCTGTGACCCTGCAAGTAGTAGCTAAAGAGGCTGTCCTTTTAAGAACTTATGCAGGAAAAATAAGTCTTTTGCCCAATGCATAACTGGTTCAAGGACAGGAAATTTTAGGCCCATGCCAACCTTAAAAAGTCACGTGGTGTTTAGACCACCTTTTGGTGCTTTAAGCCCTAGACCAGACCCTACAGAACAGAAATACTTTTCCAAGTGTGCATCTAATGAGGAGAGGCGATGCAGAAAACCAAAGACACGCTTACCCTGGCATATCGTAATCAGTATATGTTTCCAGCCTCCAGCACAACCCACTTGCCTTTTGGCCCTGTGGAAAATTAGCAGATGGGCCGCAGCCTCACTGCTCTGTACCTCCCATCCTATGCTTTTTATTGTGTGGCACAAAAAGGGGCTTTCTTTACCTTGGACCTCTGCTCTGCAGGTATGGTTCTTGTGTTTCCCCTGTTCTTGCCCACCTTGGTTTCTTGGGTGAAGACAGAATTCAGACCTAAGAAAGCCAACACTTGTCTTTTGGGAAAAGCAGTAAGTGTCCTTGATTCCTGTATTTCATGCAGGGGTGCTTGAGGACACATATAAATATCTGCAAGGAGTGTTTATGGGATGCATAAAGCTCTGTCCCTGGCTTTCATGCTCACTCATCCTTAACCCCTCTAGAATTAAGAGATATACATAATAAATGATTCATTATGAGCGATTATCTCTGGAGATTTTTTTTAATCTTATCAAAGCATAGACTATGTCAATCATATGCAAAGTCTCAAATGGAATTACTTCTCATAATCAACCACTCTTAAGTTTGTATCTCATTTTTACCACATCGTTTTAAAAGGAGATCTGATTCTCAGTGCCTCTTTTGCAAATTGAAAGAAAGAAATAATGCATTTTTAAATCCATCTTCAGGACTCAGAGCCATCAGCTGAACAGCCTCTGGAGTCTTAGGATTTCCAATAAACTTTCATCAACTGAAAATCAATCACTTCAGGGAAAGATATCTGTATCCCAGTGGTTGCATGCAAACAGAAGAGAGGTAACACGTATTAAATTAGATGCCTTATCATGCGACACAGTAAGAATGGTCCTAATCTACATAATACTTTGCAACAATAGCTTGTGACACAGCAAAGTACACTGTTAACTTTAATAAATAATAATATTTCTGAAAGTACACCATATTACAAGATCACCTTTGAGAAAAAAAAAACCTTTAAAAAAAAGTCAAACTTTTGAGTCTAAAAAAAAGAAGAGACATCCAATAATTATCAAGGTTCATGGAATCTGAAAGTTTCCACTGTGAATTTCTAATATGCATGTAGGGACCTTACTATTGAAAACTGTATGAAAAGTAAACAAAAAGAATTTTCTAAAGCAACATTAGGGAGCAAGTACACAGCCTGAATTGCACAGCTTCTATTAAAGGTAATGGGTCTTCCAAAGTGTATGTCTTGCATTGAAAATTCGCCCTTGATAGTCTCATTTAATCTCACGACAAGAAATGTCAAGCCTTGGATGCTACATATTGCCCTGTATAAGAGCAGCTGGGCACAACCTTAACTTTGTTCACCTGGCCAGTATGCAAGACTAATGAAGGGCATAGCCCCCCAGATGGTATCACCCAGTCTGGAAGCTGCCTCCTTGCTGAGCCATGTACACATGATTTCTTGCCCTGTCATCACGCGATAACACAGTACCATGGCCCAGAAACTACTCTTGGACCTTTGGCTGGAGGAGAGAAGAAAAGAGTGGTTGTACTTGATACAGATGGCTGGTGCTGGGTACTGTGTGTGGTCAGTTGCTGTGCAAGGTCGGTCCCACTCTACTGAACCTGTGCATTGGTGGCTCTGAAAGAAGGAGGGAGAGGCACTAGTGAGAATTCATAAAGGAGAAACCTCAAAAAGTGCAAAAGCACCCTGGGGCTTTAGTAGGATGCTGAGGAGCTCTAGGACACTGTGCAGACTGCCAGCTGGAGACTTGGTTCCATTCAAGCCAGCTACTTCTAAATCTTGTTTTCTTTAAACAAGAAATGTAGAAGGCAGGCAGACACATTGGAAGCCAAAGCAAAAGTTTCCAATCTCTGCTGTTGATCCAACTGGATTTTTTGTTTTTGCACTGTGCAGGACTGCTAACAGTAGAACAAAAGACACATTCCGGGCTGCATTTTCAGGGGCATGGAGCCGATTCAGAGATGGGGTCTGTTGATGGGTAAATTGTATGAAGGGACAACCCCCTTGAATCCCTGATGAATAGAAACATTTTTCTCCTGCAAAATTCAGGTTTGAATGAATATGGCTTAATATATATTTCGGCTCAACCTATAGCCTATTACCTTGATTGAAAAAGCCCCTACTGATTTGGCAGGACTTTGAGCCAAATGTATCAAAGATTTTATTTCTACGTAAAACTGTATGTACGTACGTTCATATAGCACTGTTTACAGCCATGACCTACGTACATCAACATGGTCATCCACAGCAACATGCAATGAAAATGTTTGTAATTTGTTAAGCTTTCTGTCTTTCTGATGCCAGAACACATAAAGATGATACAACCCCTTTTTTTTTAATAAGAAAAAAGAGTTCATTTTCTCTTTGTGATCACACTCTCTGTAGCACAGCAATGTTTGAAACATTCCTGTTTATATTGTCAACTCCACCCCCCCAATCAAAACCACAATGGGCACATAAAAGGTCACCAAATCTGGAAAAATTTAGTTCAAAATGTGCTTCCTTAGAAATTTATGAGCAGATCAAAACAAAGTGTCAGAATGACAATACATGTGGGCTATTAAATTTCAGTGTAGTAATGGTGTTCTAGCTAGAATTATATCTCATTTTTCAATAGTTCATTTAAGCTTTGGCACTTTAAATAATTAAATCACAAAATGAAGAAGGTGAATGTGATTTTGACCTACATATATATGTAAAAAAAATATTAAAAATTCTTTTATACCACATGAGTATGTCAGTGAGCAATCAGATAAGTACCACTCCGTTTGTTCTCAGTGCACATGGTATGTACATACATGCAATGAGAGGGACATCAAACTGTGTCTTTTTAACAGATGTGATCTGGAGCCAAGATCCTGAGTAATGCAGGTGCAACTGGAATATCCAGTGATGACTTGGCCACATGCACAAACGATTGCCAGAACCTAATATTGGCACGAGGAAAGGAAAGGTCCCACCTGCGTTCTGTATGTGACAGGTGCAACTCAGCCTGTTGACTCACAGTAGCAAATGTTGCATCCTTATAAGCTCTGCATGTTCTTTGTTAAGAGCTGCCACACTGCGCTTGCAGGGGAGAGTGCGGTGCGCGGGCTTTTCCCGTTTTCCTTTCTACTAAATACCTTCAACTCTTGCAGTAAAGGCAGAACAAAAGAGAGTGAGGTGAAAGATCACAGCCAAGTATTAGCTCCTGAAGTCATGCATGTGGATACCTGTTCTTAAGTTCCAGAATTCTCAACTTCCATTTCTATAGGTATAGGACCATTCTCAGGGATCACAGCTTTGAAATGTTAGGAATCAATGTTTCAGGGGGGCCTTTTAGGATTCCTTTTAAAATTTTAAAAATTCCTTTGTGTATAGCTAGCTGGTGGTCAGATGAGTGGAGCATGGAGAGTTGATGAAATGGAGTGATAGTAAAAAAGCCACTGTCTTGAAACTGTTGTTCATTAAAGATCAGACTGCATGGGGAGGCCTCTAGCTTACGGATCATGTAGAAGTGATTCTGCCTGCCATCACAAGAGTGAAGCAAGATGGGTCCTTACATGTTCCTCAATATGAGGGTGGTAGATCACTGGAACAGGTTGCCCAGAGAGGTAGTGGAGGCCCCATCTCTGGAGACATCCAAGGTCAGGCTTGATGGGGCTCTGAGCAAGCTGATCTAGTAAAGATGTCCCTGCTTACTGCACAGTGGTTGGACTAGATGACCTTTAAAGGTCACTTCCAACCTAACACATTCTATGATTCTAAGTCCTTCTTGAAGAGTAGGAGACTTTCATATCATAGAGAAGAGGCATTCCATTGCCCTGTTACTTTTCAACTTGTTCCAGTAGTAATGGCAGGATCTGGAGAAAGAGGAAACCCTATTACCGATAAATACATATACTTCCTAGGTCTTGGGTAGCTCCACACCATTCTACATAGAGACCATTGCCCCAGACATGTACCTTAGCCTGCTGTGTTCTCATTAGGTTTTCATTAGTATTATTAATCTTGAAATTCTGGTCTCATATATGGACAATGATTGTATTTTGACCTGTAAATTGCCCATTCAGTTCTAGTTTTCTGTGTTATAAGGCTGTTGAACAGTTGCCAAATTTTGTGTCAGAGGTGTCTGAAATGTAGTGGTAGATTAAATAGTCCCTGCAAACCACATTGCTATAAAGGCTTCTAAAAGCCTTTTAGGACCTTTTAGGGATGAAAGGCAATTGCAAACTGCAGTTATGATTATCATCCAGAACTTAAGTGTTATTGTAACAGAATGAAGGAAAAAAAAGAGCTATAATGGCAACTGACATGATTATGTTGATCTTTCGTAACAAACACAGCTTCTTTTTCCTATGTAAAGGTACAGAAATAGCACCTGAATCAAGATTTAGTAACATTTAATTGTCATCCTCTAGAGATACTAGCTTGTATTTCTTATTTACATTTAACATTAGTAAGGGCTCAGATGCAGATCAAGTGAGACAGTAGTATCCCACAATATATTCTGGAGTTTCAAAGTGGTTTTTTTTTCCTCAGTTATACTCAAAATCTTAGCTAGACAATAAATTCTGATACATATTCTTCTGAAACGCTCAACAGTTTATTTTAATAATGCTGAAGCATAGTAATATATTAAACCAAATATAAATAATGTGAAACCTTATAAATTAAATGTAGTCACAAAATGAAACTAAATGCTTCCAACTTTTTAAAACACAAGGTTTCAATATTACTGAATCAAAGCAAAAGGTGAAGCATGATTCAATTTGATATTTTTTTCTCAATTTTCAGATAAAAATTGGCATGTGTCTATTTTAATTCAACATTTTCCAATGTGAAATTGTTGTCTTGAAAATGCTTTTGACCATACTTTGTTTGTTAAGAAAACACATACATTAGAATAAGTCTTTGGTTCCTTCGCCCTAAGTAACAGTGAATGTTTGACTCTGCCTAGCAGTGACTGCAAAGCTTTCTGGTGGCAGGTCTTCCTTACAGTAGAGACACCTTTCAATTAAATTTTGGCAGGCTGTGTGGCAGTATCAGAAACTCTGCTTGGCTTATGTGCAGGTCTAAAGTGATGCAGCAACCAACTCCCTTCTCATTCTCAGGTCTTTTCTTCGTACAAAGAAGAAGGAAATGGTTGCGTGGCCTTGTCTGGTCATATGTTTTGGAAACACAAGTACCACACTGAGTGATATTAGTAGAATGAGAGGGCAGAATAATGAGTAAGAGTACAGATGCATTTTCTTCCCATTAAATCCAGCCTTAAGCTAGGTACTCCAAACTACCTCCTTGTGTAGACATTTTTATGAGCAGTAAGAGAGGTAGCTTACTTAGAAATGTGCTTTCTAAGCTGTTCAGCTCTGAAAGCTATTTTGAAAGCTTAATGTCTTTGAAGATGGGTTGAGGTACTTCATTCATATTTGTGGCATTAATAAACGTCTCACAGAGAGCAATTGTGGAATGGCATGTATTCAAACCCATGCGAACTTCCTAACTTGTGCAGCCTACTCTTTAGACTCAATTCCCTCAGCTCAGGGTTGACATAGGGCCCCTGACAATATTATCTTGTGGCTACGTGTACACTAATGCTTAACATGCCATCCCTCTGCCAATCTCAAGACAGAGTAGCATCACACAGCTGCCACCAGCAGCTGTGGGCATTCAGCACCTCTGAAAATTAGCTGCAGGGTATCTTAAGTCTGGTATTCCAAAAGTGGTGAATCATAAATTAGAAGCTGCAGTTGAAAACATAGCTGTTGTTCTTGAATTTTTCATAAGAACTACTACAATTAAAGCCTTATAGTAGATAAAAATAAGTGGGAAAAATCAAAAGACTTGCTGTAGACACTTGAAAAAGAAGAATTCATATGAATGATACTCACTCTGTTTCAAGTAACATCTTAGAAGTAATGTTAATAATCTTGAAATAATAAATAAGATTAGTAAATTACCAGTTAAGTGAAGCCACAGTGCAAGGTCAACAACTACTGTGACATCACACTCTAAAGCAAAATGAGCAAATTTGTGGGTTGAAAGTTTGAGAAACCTACTGGGAGGTTAGCAAGAAAAGCTGGACATCAGTACTAGTTAAATTGGGAT